>SJYA01000872.1:0-49279 GCA_006410615.1 Neotragus moschatus
TTATAAAATGATTTAATGGAAGTTTACATTTTATATTCACCACCATCCAACTCAATCTATTGCTCTGGGATTTATAATAACCAATACACTGTGTATCTTTTTTTTTTTTTTCATTTTTCCTTACTCCCTTCTGCTTCCTTTCCTCTTTCTCCCATTTCCCTTCCTCCTCCCCACTACACCTCTTTCTTCCCCTTCTCCTGTTTTTCATCCTCCTCCTATTTGCTGTTTAAAGAAAAGATGAGCCAAGGCAGTATCCCTGTCAGATCGTTTCTATTCTTGCTAAAAACAAAGTGTATTTCAAGAAGTCAGTATGTATACAGACATATTCTATTAGGGTAGTAATTAGTGACAATGGACATCAGCTATATTAAAAGGCATCCTAATTAGCAATAAAGGACATGACTTCACAGGCATTTTAATGGCAGCATCAATACTTCACAATGTCAAGTCACTTTGTTAAGGAAGAATAGCTAATTATAATGCAAATAAGTTACCTCTTACATATTTAGAATGCTTATATCTCATGTAATATTTTTGTCCTAAAATAAAAAAAAAATATTATGCATACCATTTAGCTTTCTACTGATGAATTACTTTGGATTAAGTAAAATATAGGACAGCAAACAGTCTTAGAAAGTAGATATAAGCATATTCTTTTCTGTCTTTCCTGAAATCAAGGACTGTTGCAAATGAGTATGTTGAGTAGCATATGTTAATTCTGGCTTGGAATATCATAAAGAACTATAGTACACTGTAGGTACTGGCTTCAGATGACGTTAGCAACCAGTTTCAACTTCCTTCCTTCCTGTATAACGGGCATTGTGAACAGAGATTTCAATGTTCTATTTTCAGGATTAAGTAAGAAAACGAATATAAAACTGCTTACAGATTTGTCATTAAAAATATTTATCTTGCTGTTTTCTCTCCACTAAGAGTAACATTTTTCCCCTACGGTGGATATTTTCAGAACATATAAAAGCTAATATAACTTTGTTGGAATTGTTTTGAATGCAAACATAATAAAAGACAGTCATAAAATTTCATGTCTGAGACTAATAAAGATTAAGTGTCACTTAATAAAGACCTCCCAAATAACCCCCCCCTCAAAAAAAAAAAAAAAGGAACAAGTCATGTTAACAAATTAGAAAAGCCAACAGTGCTATGACACTGAGCAAGGATTTTACCTCAATAAGTCTGACTCCAGAGTGCATGTTATCTATAAACTGTGTGTGCTCAGCTTACTGGCTTTAAATTGTAAAGAAAAGAAGAGACCAAAGGGAAGAGAAGACAAGAGAGAAGAGAGGGAAGAGGAAGGGAAGAGCCAGAGGAGGAGAGAAAAGAAAAAAAATCGGGAAGAGACAAGGGAGTACAGAAGCAGCATATTTTAAAGGGCTTGTTAAAGCATGATTTAAAGAGTTCTTAGGACCTACTGAAATTTTAGTCTGCTATTTCTCATTGAAAATATTGAAGGAAACAGGGTTTTTTTCATCCCAGAACTCATTCATTTTTGACTATGATACATACAGACTTTAGCCCTTTTGTACAGAAATGTTGGAAAGAAAAGATATTCATGTTATTTTAATTTTCCATTAAGTTTGAACCATAGCCTTAAATGGAAAATACACACTTGCATTTTATAATAGAACAGGTTAAATTAACAAGTTCCAAAAGGTTTATATGGTACACCAAAAAACTGTTCTCATAATTTATAACAAAAAAATCTGTTTTACAATTTTGCCTCTCAAGACTCAAGTAAAATGAAGTTATCAAGGAAGTAAATAATATTATTGNGTTTGAACCATAGCCTTAAATGGAAAATACACACTTGCATTTTATAATAGAACAGGTTAAATTAACAAGTTCCAAAAGGTTTATATGGTACACCAAAAAACTGTTCTCATAATTTATAACAAAAAAATCTGTTTTACAATTTTGCCTCTCAAGACTCAAGTAAAATGAAGTTATCAAGGAAGTAAATAATATTATTGATGCTCATTAGAAAATTAAAGAAATCACATAATTGTATTTATTTGCAATTAAAATATTCATAATGTTTATATGACTGTATGGCATCACTGACTCCAATGGACATGAGTTTGAGCAAACTCTGGGGGAGAGTGAATGACAGGGAAGCCTGATGTGCTGCAGCCTATGGGATCACAAAGAGTTGGACATGACTTAGAAACTAAACAACAACAACATTGGTATGAAATAGAAGAAGTTAATCTTAACCTATAATAAACTAGTGAATTATAATAATGAGACATCAATTTATGTTAGAAAATTGACATTAAAATAAAAAAGGGAAAAGGGATATTCCATATGATATCAACTTTAGAAGATTGTGCTGGGAGCCAAGTACAGTTGTTACAGTGGGGAAAATTTGAGATTAATATATATAGTAATTGTGACAAAATGAAAACAGAAAAAAAGAAGTTACAGTTTTTTAAAAGCTTGTAAAATACAACTTGTCATAACATCCAGACTCTAACATTAATTTTCATGATCTTCTTTAACTATTAAAATCAGCCATAATATATTTAATGCAGTATTGATAATAGAAGGGGTACCCAATTTTAGTCCAGAATAGAAAAGTATTACTGTGACTCCTACGTCTGTTCAAAAATCAGAGCTTTGTTAGCAGTCTGAAACTCTTGCTGAGTGCTGTGCTAAGATTAGTAGAAACCAAGGTCAGTGTTACAGCCTGTGAAGTTAACTGAACAACAAGAAAAATAGCAAATATATTAAACACTGATGAGTTTTAAAGTTCACTCTGAAGACAGTACTCTGCCTCTTTTAAATATATATCATATTTTAATTTAAAAAAATAACGTTGCATTTTATCAAATATATATGGTAATTTGCTTTGAGAAACATTTGCATATTAAACATGAATAAAATATGTAACAAAAATGAATGTCACCTATAGCAAAATATATGCAAAATTCTGCCATAAAGCTAGCAGCAGGAATTCTCTAAATGGTTGAAGATAAATCATATTCAATAAATTATAAATAAGAAAAAAAGGCATACTAAAATTTTCCTTGAGGCTTATGACCTCAGCATCTAAGGATAATTATTTTAAATATAAAATTGCTTTTCCTGATATATCTGATGGATTGCTGCTGACAACTCTTCTACTTCCTAATATAATTTTTGTGAAGATTGAAACACCAAGTACACCATGGTATGGTTGTGCTACAGAAATTCACTGAGCAGAATGGTGAAAACAAAGAATCACATTAGTGGGAACAGATTTTTTTTACTTAGCTCTTTAAAATATGTTGAATATATATGTCAATATATAAATATATCAATTCAGTAAACATTATGTCAGTCATCAGAAATGACTTGAGAAATGTAGTATCACATTCTTATTTCCTGAGAATTTGCCAGTAAATATACGGATGAGCAATATTTTTATGTTTCAAATGTAGTTTTTTAGTAATCTGTATCACTAAGTATTTCTAACCTTATGGTAGGGAGTCTGAATAGTCGATAATGGAAGCAAAAAGAATGTGATGAAATAACTGGTTGAAAAATATGTATCTTTGTAAAAATAGAATGATAAGGTAAAAGTTTAGCATTCCATATCAGCAAGCACAAAATTAATTGTGTCTTTTTGGATCTTATGGCTTAGAAATGAAGTCTATGGGTTCTTGTTTCAGAATATCTGAATTTGATCCTGATTCTCAATTTATATATTTTATAATTGTGGGAGCATTATTTGACTCTTTTATGCTGCATTTTCATTATTTGTAAGATAGAGATTAATAATAACATTAAATATAGATTTCTTGTGAATATTACTTCACATCTTGTAAATTCATACATATAAGTATTAGTTTATGTATAAACATACATAAAGTATTAGTTTACATATAAACATACATGTTTATGTGTAAACATACTAATACATTAGTTAATGCTGTGATCTGAATGTTTGTTCATAAAGACTCATATGTTAAAACCCAATTCCCAATGTTATGGTATTAGGAGGTAGGTCTGTTTGGAAGCAGTTAAGTCATGGGAACAGAGCCCTTATGAATGAGAGTAATGTTTTTAATAAAAGAGACCTGAGTGCTGTCTTGCTGCTTCCACCATGTGAAGTTACAGCTAGAAGGTGCCCTCCATGAAGAAGCGAACTCTCCTCAGGCACAGAATCTGCCAGTGCTTTGATCTTGGACTTAGCAGCCTCTCAGAACTGTGAGGAAATTAGGGGGAGGGAGTAAATGTTTCAGTCCTCTATTCCTGGTTGGCTTTCCAAAGTCAGCTCCTTCACACAACAAAGGATACCTTTGTTGCTATCATCACTTAGGAAATTCCAAGTGTTTTAGTTCTGTTACAAACCAGGAAGAGCAAATATATATTTCTTATTATAAAGCACTTTATCACTGAGGTGCAATCTGAAATATAGGCAATTAGAAGATCATGTAGGTTCATACTTTAAAATAGTCTTCAAATGTAGAAAAGCATGAAACCTAACCTGGAGAGTTTTAACAGATGAGAAAAATTGTCTAATACAAAATCCCTCTGGGTTCTATAATAAGTATATGTTAAAAAAGGACTGAATGTAGCAGGGGGTGGAGTTAATAGGCTATTAATAATTCAAATTAAAAAGTAAGAGTCTTGAATGATAGTGATTATAGTTAAGATGGAAGGAAGAGAACACAATAGGCATTTATTCTAAGGTTGAGTCTAAAAGCTTTTTGAAGGATTAAGAGTGGAAGAGAAGGAATGAGTAGAATCAAAGTATCTCTTAGGGTTTCAGAGTGAGCAACTGAGGGAGAGCAGTAGAGTTGCCATCTACAAACACAGGGAAGATCAAGGGAAAGCTATGTCTTGAGGAAAGTGAGGCCAAACAAGAATTCTATTGGGGCATCTTAAGTTCAGAGACCAGTTTGACAAACTAATGGAAATATAGCAGGTAGTACATATGATTCTGTGGTTCAAGGGAAAAGTGGGGATTGTATCTATAAATCTGCCAGTTACTCTTATATAGATGGGATTTAAGTCCAGAACACTGTATGACATCCTTTAAGCAGAACATGTAGTTGCAGAAGTGAGGCTAAGATGAAATCCAAGGGAACATTTATTTTTAAAATAACTGGAGGAATTGAGAAAAAATTTCTAAGAGAAGAATGAAAGATTTGAATAGGAATTATCAAATCAAACTAGAAAACAAGTAAGATAGGAAATCTTTGATAATGAAAAGACTACTTACTAGTAAAAATATACAAACAGATGAAATTTACATTATAATTCAATTCTGTTAAATGTTTGCCAGGCAATTATCTAGGTACTTAATCAATGTTAACTCTTTCAAACCTCATAGCAACTTATTTTAGACATTTGACAATAAGGCAGATAGTCATAGAAAGATTCAATATAGTGCCAAAGATGATGCCACTTAAGTGCCAGTCATTTGATTTGAAACAGAGTTAATCCCACAGTGTATATCAGTTACTTAAATCAATTTGGAAAAAAATTTAAGTGTATATACTCAGTTGTGTCTGACTCTTTGTGACCCCATGCACTGTAGCCCACCAGTCTACTCTGTCCATGGCATTTATCAGGCAAAAATATTGGAGTGGGTTGCCATTTTCCTCCTCCAGGTGGTCTTCCTGACCCAAGGATTAAACCCCCATCTCCTGTGTCTCCTGCACTGCAGGTGGACTCCTTACCTGCTCAGCCATCAGTGTAGCCCATATTTGATTTAAGCTAAATTAAAGCAACAAAGGGAAGTGGCGCTAGGGGTAAAGAACCCAGCTGCCAGTCCAGGAGACATAAGAGATGCTGGCTTGATCCCTGATTTGTGAAGATCCCCTGGGGGAATAAATGGCAACCCATTCCAGTATTCTTGCCTGGAGAACCCCATGGACAGAAGAGCCTGGCGGGCTATAGTCCATAGTGTCACAAAGAGTTAGATGCTCCTGAAGTGACTTAGCCCATGTGCACCCAAAGCAACAAAATTTTAAAAGCATGCAGTGTATGGTTTGTGATTAAATGCAATTCAATATAAAACTAAAACATAATGCACAACACTGATAATAGTTTGAAGTTAAAAATTGAATCAAAATTTATAAATTAAAAAAAAAAAATTTCTCAATCCTTCTATTACTTAACCAAACCTGAGTCTGCTTGCCCAGGCTCAGTGAAGCCAATCTGCTGACACTGAGTTGTGGTGAAGGAAAAGCAGTGTTTATTGCAAGATGTCTTACATGGGACCAGGGGTGGGAAAATGGATGGCTCATACTCAAAAGACCAGCACTTGCCAGTGGATTTCTGGGAAGGGTTTTTAAAGGCAAGGTGAGGGAGATAGTCACAGGGTATGTGATCAGCTCCTGTATGATTTCTGATTGGTTGATGGTGCAATAATAGGGTGATGTCACAGGGGTTAATGTCATCAGGCCTTAAGCTCCAGCTGATCTGGAGACTGTGTGTTTCATGTCATCATACAATTATCTTCTTCCATCTAGTGTGGGTTTTAGTACCTGTAAAACAGTTCAGGAATGTCCTTCAGACACTGTGTCCTTTGAGGGGAACTAAAGATTTTGTGACGCTGCTATATGACTGATCTGTTGTTTAAATTGTCACCAGTTCTTTTTGCCCCGCTGCTATTTTTTGTTACTATGTGTTCACATATTCCCAATCATAACTCTTGAGCCAAATTCCTGTGACTCAGAAAGGAGACCTGGGAGACTAAAGCTTTTCTACAAACTAGACACAAGTGGAAGACTCAGAGGTGGGGTGTGGGGCAGGGTCTCTCCTGGGAAGGCCCTATAGAGTCCTGTTTGGTTATACTATTAAAGAATTATTTCCTTTCTTAAATTAAACTTTCATTAAATTTATTGTTTGTGAAATTCCTTTCTAAATATATAATTAACATAAAATTGATGTGTTTTAGAAATATAGTAAAGTGTGATTTATTTTAGAGTAGTAAGTGATTGATTAGGCTATCTGCCACTTCATGGATTAAATTTCTAATTCCTTTAATCTGACTATTAAATTATATGTCTTCCATTAACAGTCTATGTGCACACTATCAGAAATTTTAGACTGGATCAAATAATCATGGTAAAGAAAGGTATAGTTCTTCAAAATATTGTTTTCAGAGATCTGCAGTTCCAACGAAAGAATTTCCTTGTCGTACTATTCCAGCTAACCCTCTCTAAATATTTCAAATACTTCATGACAGAATAGCTATAAAGTATTACAAATGATTTTATACAGATAAACAAACCAGAAACTCTAATCAACAACATTCTATATAAGTTTCTAATCCTGAATTCCAGATGGATTTTTTTTTGCTAAAATATGTTTTAATAAGTATTAAAATTATCTTGGATGGGTGGATGCATAAGAGAGTCAAAAAAATCTTCATCTCCCTATGGCAAGGTCATGTTAAATAAAATAGTCCTAGGTTTTTTTTCCTCTAAAAGTATAAATGTAATTTGTTGTTCATGTAATTTTAACTTTAAGTTTTATTTTTCCCTAATGTAAACTGCTTTTTGTATTGCCCAGTGAGACATTTATCTCTGCAGTGTGCTCAGTACTTTCTGGATGAGAAGTTATAGTATGTGACATTGTTGCTCAATTTAACTAAATACAACGTGTATTTGAACTATACATTAAGATGGAACAGAAGAACTGAACTAATTGTAATTTCTAGAGAAAATACACAGCAAAGTGATCCCGTTTACACCAAACTACCAGATGCTCATAAGCCAACAATTTAAAAACCATGTCAAAAGTTATTCAGTGACAAATTGTGGAAATATTAGAAAAGAGGAGAGATAGAACACCATCTTAAAAGCTGTCATAAAATCATAAAAGTGGAATCATCATAAAAATAGAATCAAGGATATAAAGTAGATGCTGTTTACCAACAATGGATACAATGTAGAGTTTCTAATGTCTAGCAAAGATTGCATTCAATCATTGGGTATTTGTACCATCCTGTAGACATATTTTGTATTTCATAATGAAACACTTCAGGATCTTCAGTGTGGGGAAAAGCTCTGGTAATAAATTTGTCACAATGTGATAAATCCAAACAGAGTGAACCAAGATATAAATATAAAACTTTGACGTTTTCATCCACTTTGGCTCTTAGGGAAACTTGACTGGCAGTGTCAGTTTAATGAACTATATAGTAAAGGGCTCAGTTGGTTTTTCTTAGGAGAAAACACTGTAGAAAAAGCAAGTTCTCTTCTCTTGTCATAAAAATTTTGACATCAAAGTTGGAAATTATTTATATAGTATATAATAAATTGGAACATTTAAACTTCACTTGATTATTTTTAGTATTAAGTAAAATATCTGAGTTTACACAGCTGCATCATCAACATATTTATTAGTGTATAAAAGTTGTTCTTGAAGTGAATTGATCTTAAATCAAACTGAAGATTAGGGACCAAATTGCAGGTTTCCCAGTTTTCACTTTCCTGCATTGGAGAAGGAAATGGCAACCCACTCCAGTGTTCTTGCCTGGAGAATCCCAGGGACAGAGGACCCTGGTGGGCTGCCATCTATGGGGTTGCATGGAGTTGGACACAACTGAAGTGACTTAGCAGCAGCAGCAGCAGCAGTTTTATCAGGTTTGTCTTAACTAAAGCCTTGTACACTTGCTGGAATGCCAGTCCAATGGTTAAGGACTGGCAGTCCAGTGGTTAATGGTTCATAGTTAACTCCATGCATTCACTGCAGAGGGCCTAGTTTCAGTCCCTAGGGAAGGGAATTAAGATCTCAAAAGCCATGCCATGTGGTTAAAAAAAAAATCAAAAAGCCTAAATTAAAATAAAAAAAGCCTTGCACACTCACTCACTTCATGTTCATAGTTAAAGTCACTTTCCCTAAATTCTAAGACAAGTCACATAATCTCTAGAAGAGTTATGAAAATGAAATATTTCACCATGTGTTAAAGCAGTTGATTACAATTTAAGAAAATTTGAAAATATAACATTAAAGTAGAAATTTAAATTTATTCTTAATCTAAGCTACTAGTATGTTTCTCATATTTCTCTTACTATTATTATTCAGTATATTTATATATATATATATATATATATATATATATATCATAATAGTGCTTTAACAAGTCTTTGTTGTTCAGTCTGTAAGTCATGTCCAACTCTGAGATCACACGGACTGCAGCAAGCCAGGCCTCCCTGTCCTTCACTAGCTCCTGAGTGTGCTCAAACTCATGTCCATTGAATAGATGATGCCATCCAACCATCTCATCCTC
This sequence comes from Neotragus moschatus, assembly GCA_006410615.1. Classification (NCBI taxonomy): domain Eukaryota; kingdom Metazoa; phylum Chordata; class Mammalia; order Artiodactyla; family Bovidae; genus Neotragus; species Neotragus moschatus. The sequence continues at coordinate 9,248 of SJYA01000872.1, forward strand.
TGTCACCCCTTTCTGCTCCTGACCTCACTCTTTCCCAGCATCAAAGTCTTTTCCAGTGAGTTGGCTCTTTGTATTCAGGTGGCCAGACTTTCCAATGAATGTTGAGGGTTGATTTCCTTTAGGATTGACTGATTTGATCTCCTTGTTATCCAAGGGACTCTCAAGAGTCTTCTGTAGCACCACAGTTTGAATGCATCAGTTCTTTGGTGCTTAGTCTTCTTTATGGTCCAACTCTCACATCCATACATGTCTACTAGAAAAACCATAGCTTTGACTAGATGGATCTTTGTTGGCAAAATGTCTCAGCTTTTTGACGTGCTGTCTAGGTTGGTCATAACTTTTCTTCCAAGGAGCAAGCATTTTTTAATTTCATGGCTGCAGTCACTATCTGCAGTTATTTTCAGTTCAGTTCAGTCGCTCAGTTGTGCCTGACTCTTTGTGATCCCATGGACTGCAGTATGCCAGGCCTCCCTGCCCATCACCAAGAAAATAAAGTCTGTTACTGTTTCCATTGTTTCCCCATCTATTTGACATGAATGATGAGACTGGATGCCGTGATCTTCATTTGTTGAATGTTCAGTTTTAAGCCAGCTTTTTTGCTCTCCTCTTTCACTTTCATCAAGAGGCTCTTCAGTTCCTCTTCACTTTCTGCCATAAGGATGGTGTCATCTGCATATCTGAGGTTATTGATATTTCTTCCAGCAATCTTGATTCCAGCTTTAACTTTATCCAGCCCAGCATTTTACATGATATTTCTACATAAATTTAAATAGGCAGGATGACAATATGCAGCCTTGTTCTACTCCTTTCTCAATTTTGAACCAGTCAGTTGTTCTACATAAGATCTAACTGTTGCTTCTTGATCTGCATACAGGCTTCTCAGGAGAAAGGTAGCAAGGTATGGTATTTCTACAAGTTTTCCACAGTTTTGCTGTGATCCACACAGTCAAAGGCTTTAGCATAATCAATGAAACATAAGTAGATGTTTTTTTCTGGAATTCCCTTGCTTTCTCTATGATCCAGTGAATGTTGGCAATTTAATATCTTATTTCTCTGCCTTTTCTAAACACAGCTTGTAAATATGGAAGTTCTCTAAATAAATTATATATGTATATATTTTACATGCATTCCTATTGGTAACTTTGAAGTATGACTTTATTATATATTATTATTTCTTAAATGGGAGTTGAGTAAAAACTAAACAGATAAAAGCACATTTTTTTTTATCATATCAACTGACTTTAGGTACATTTTTTCCAGCTTTCCTTTTTGCTTCAAAGAAATATAAATTCTTAAAATTCCTTAAAATTAGTTGTCATTGGTAACTTTCTAAATATTTTACAGAAAGAATCAAGGGAAAGTTGTTTTATTATTCTGTAAAATATTCACAATACATACAAGGCAAATACATACTCTACATTCAATTTAAAGATCCAATAATCTTTGAAAACAATATTTTGATATTCTTTAACAAATGAAATATATATCCATGTGAATCTTTATTTTTGATCATTTTAAAGTATACATGTCTAGGGTGACTCCTTATATTTTCAAATGTGTAAGGATTTTTAATTCTTTGAATAATTATTTCTGATTTTATTGTTTAATAACAAAGATAAATAATAAAAGGAATAACACATATCCAATTTTGTTAAACAAGCTATTCATAAATACAGATTTTTTTAATCTCAAAAAGAAGGGTATGAATTTAGATATGACAAATTATTTTTATTATAGTAGTAATATATATTATGGTCTCATAGTTTAATGTTACATTTAAACCTCATTAAATTAAATACTTGAATTTTGAATTTTTTAAAAATCTGAATTTATAAAAAGTCCATTTTTTCCTTTTGTAGTTATAATAACATTTCAGAGCTTACTGTGTGAATATGACTATTGTTAATCCTTTATATGCATCACTTTTCTGCTTCTTCTAATAACTTTAAATCTATTATCCTAAATATATAATCTATATAAATATATAGATATAAATCCATCTATGAATCATTTATTTATTTATACTTCACCCATTTTACAATTGGAGAAATGAAGAATCAGAAAGCTTAGAATGATGCTGATCACAGAACAGTTAAATGGCACAGACCAATTCAAACTGACTCCATAGATTTTATAGTATTTTCTTCACTTATATGAAGATGCATGTATTTGAAATATATAGGTAAAAGTTAGTAACCAATCATAAATAAAAAGTTGGATATGTATGTCATATTACATATATATAAACATTGATACACCTAACTATATACATAGATATGTATTTAGGAATATAAATACCACATTTACATNTCCATAGATTTTATAGTATTTTCTTCACTTATATGAAGATGCATGTATTTGAAATATATAGGTAAAAGTTAGTAACCAATCATAAATAAAAAGTTGGATATGTATGTCATATTACATATATATAAACATTGATACACCTAACTATATACATAGATATGTATTTAGGAATATAAATACCACATTTACATATATATAATCCACAAGCTATCTTATCTCTTATCCAGGATTTAGGAAGTGCATCAAAATAGAATATTAAATAACTTAAAAGAGTTTGAATCTAATTGAAAGAATAGTGTAAGTATGAGGTTGATACACAGAATAATTACTTTATAAATGTTAACAATAGAGTTATGGGTTGGGTAGTTTTTTAAAGTACACAAATCCGAAATAGGAATTGAGTAATTTTACAAGTTTTACTAGGAATAGAGCACCACCATTGAAATTAGAATGTAAGTATCCCAGTTCTGTAGGGTTTGTGGAGAATAATAATTGTGAAAGTTCGCAGAAGAAAGAAAACACCTTCATAGGAAATCACCCGAGTTGATTGCATTTATGACTCCTCCAGATCAATATTGTATTAGTTCTAGGGCTCAGATGCCCATAGGACTGTAAGGCAGGCTATTATTCTCCTGTTAACAGCATTTCAGACATCTTCTAACTCAATCACTACTTGATGGCTTTTGCAGTACTAAGGCTAAAATATTTATGAAAGGATTCAGCTCTCCCTACAGTAGTCACAATCTATCATATACAGACTTATATCCTACCCAGTTTAGAGTATTGCAATATGTTTGTTGTACTAATATTTCTTAAGGATTACCCTGCCAAATCACCTAGTATAAATTTCAGAAACCAACAGTTTAGAGATGTGTGTCAAATGAGGTTTTTTTCCCCTTGTTCTCTGTATTCCCTGGAATCTGATATTCAGGAAAGAGTAATCTTCATTTAAATTCCTTTGTTTCAAGTTGAATTTGTCTATTCACTTTTACCTTTTGTAGCTATCATTCAGTGCATTCCTAATAAGATAATAAATATAAGCCTTAAGAAAACAAAATTGGATTCAATTCTCAAGAGGGTGCTCAACTCTGAATTGTTACAGTACTCAATCACATTCTGTCTTCCATAAATATGTATAAATGACATGGCTACTGATTATCAGGTTACTGTATCTCTTGATATATATTTATGATAGTAGATTTAGGAATATTATACATGTATTAGTACATATGCACAAAAATTATTTTTTAGAGTTTATGTTAATAAAGTTTTCTATAATCTTGAGCTACTCAAGTAATAGAGATAATATGGCTTTTATTATAATTATAAAAAATAACATTTGCCTTGAAAATGAAGAATAAAGACATTGTAAATTGACTGGACTATTTAGTCCATGTAATTGGGAAGATAGTTCTTGATAATTCAATGGTTTTGAAAATTTTTAATATGATGAATATAAAACTATATTATAAAATTCATTTGTAAGCCATAGTTTACTTCTTTAATATTCTAGTTCAATTAATAAATACCGACTATTAATTATCTTCTGTCTATATATCACTTTGCATGTACTATTTCTATTCCTAAAACCAATTTGCAGACAGATACTAATTCTCTCAATTTGTAGGTATTCATTAATAAATTATATTTATGCTTAATTTTATTAGAGAGGTTTTGGATTTGTATTAAGAATAATGACTGATATGTAGAATGTTAAAGGATTTTCGTTGCTAATGTTTGAAAACTTTGGCTTTATGCCTGAGATTGAGTTTTATATATCAGTATAAGTTCTCATATTTTATGATGGATATTGATGCAGATAATATATGTATAGACACATGTATTATCCAACTCTGGGGGTTGGTGATGGAAAGGGAGGCCTGGTGTGCTTCAGTCCATGGGGTCACAAAGAGTCAGACACAACTGAGCTACTGAACTAAGCTGATGTGTGTATATTCAAATTCACATATTTGAATAAATATTTACCTTGATCACTATTAATTATATAATATATGGGGCCTAACTGGATTAGGAAAATATACTTCAGTATATTTTAGGCGCAAAATTAGGAAACCTAGATACTTTTAACTAACCGCAGTTCTGNATTCATGGGGTTGCAGAGTCACACACCTCTGAGCAACTGAACTGAACTGATATATGTTTTAAAAATTAATGTTTATTAACTTTATCCTCAATGTACATTGAGGTATTCTGGATCAGAGACATATTTCTTTTTGTGTGTGTTCATGTGTGTGTTAGTCTCTCAGTCGTGTCCGACTCTTTGCAACCCTAAAGACGGTAGCCCGCCAGGCTCCTCTCTCCATGGAATTCTCCAGGCATATTACTGGAATGGGTTCCCATGCCCTGTTTTAGGGAGTCTTCCCCACCCAGGGATCAAACCTAGGTCTCCCTCATTGCTGGCAGATTTTTCTCTCTGAGCCATCAGGGAAGCCATTGGAGCAATGTGGTGAAATCCAGATGGAAAAATACCCTCTGTGAGTAGCATGAAAATCCATAAGTGAGGGGAGAAAAGTAAATAATCTCTACTTACATAGAGGAAGACAAGGCAGGAGAAAAATCTTTGTGTCATGATGAAGGTGTAGAAAGACTTCTGGGTTCTCACTGAAACCATTTGAAATGAAATACACCTCTCAAAGTCAGCAAAGTCTAGTGTCATTGGCTTTTACAGGCTTTTAGAGATGTTTTCAAAGTTTCAAGCGTCATTTTCCCTGGAAATGTAAAAATGCAGTTTTTTAATTAGATAAGTTTCTCTGGATTTCTATAACTGTCTAAAGAGTTATAAATAACTTCCCAAGGCTTTCTCTAAGACAAGGATCCCAAGTTTTCAGAAAAATATATTCAGAAAACTCCACCTCTGCATTAATGCAAAAATATTTTTTCTTCAACCCACACGTCCTAAATTAATCTTTCATTTTTGTTCATATTTCTATTCATTTTTGAAGACAACTACACCCACTTAGTCCAAACATCCAAACATATAAAAAAGATACACAATGAAAGACTCTCCCCACCCCTGTCCTGTCCCTCCTTTCTTGGATTCCACCTCAATACTCCATAAATAAATTTTGTTTAGTTTCTTATATTTCCTTCCAGAGTTTCTTATATAAATTTTTTCTGGCTACTACTTCTACATAACAAATTACCCCAAATTGGTGGCTTGAAACAGCCATTTATTTTTTAAATTGAATAGTATCTATAGGTCATCAGTTCTCTCAGGGCACAGCAAGGATTGTCTGTCTGTACATGACATCAGCATTTTCAACCCAGACACAACTCAAAGGCTGGTAATCCTGTAGCTGGCTTCTGCCATCCGTGAAGACTCATTCAGTCACAAAGTGTGCCCCTTGGCTCAAACGACTGAACTGTCCATCAGAGCACATGTTCATGGCCCCTCCATGTAGCTCAAATTTCACATAATGTATTAAAAGGTTGTTGGAGTTTTTAGGAAGTATCTCAGGACTCCAAGTGCAAACATTCAGTGGGTAAAGTTACATGCAGCATTTGTTATGACCTCGCCTCAATAGTTATACATAGAGCCTAGTACAAAGTGAAAATACAGATGTATTTTTTCAATGATTATTAAGAATTTCAAGACCCTGATGGTAGAGTGTTAAACTGAACATGAGACCATTATAAGCATAGGGTTCTGTGTGACTGACAGGTTGCATGTCCATAAAGCTGACCCTTGGTAATAATATAGTATCACTTTTGACATGTTCTATTTCATTAACAGCTCTGAGTAGATTGAACAAGTGAGTCATAATCTTACCAGGTTTAAAGGGTGGAATACATGCATATCTTCCCTGGTGGCTCAGACGGTAAAGTATCTGCCTACAATGCAGGAGACCTGGGTTCAATCCCTGAGTGGGGAAGATCTCCCAGAGAAGGAAATGGCAACCCACTCCAGTATTCTTGCCTGGAAAAATCCCATGGATAAAGGAGCCTGGTGAACTATAGTCCATGGGGTCGCAAGGAGTCGGACATGACTGAGCAATTTCACTTTCACTTTTCACATGCATCTCATCTCTTGAAGGATTACTAAAGAATCTGAGACCGTTTGCAAAAACCATTGTACAATATAAACAAATATATTTATCCGTATTAACTCTCCCATTTTCCCACAAAATATGATGTTATATATAAAATTATACACGTTGCTCATTTAACTTAATGATGTATTTTATCTTGCATGTCATTTAATTTTGTCTTGTCATTTTTTATTTGACTGGATAATAGTGCATTAAATAAACTATACCATAATTTAAACAATCCCTTACTTGAGGGATATATGCATTCTTCCAAACCTCTGGTTAAAACAAACCCATGTTGTAAGAGCTAAGCCTAATGCATTTGTCTTAACATTTACATTAGTTTGAAAGATATCCACAACTGGGAATCCAGATCAAATGGTAAATGCATTTGGGAATACAGATCGAATGATAAATGCATGTATAATTTTATTCAACTGAGTAAAAATTATATATGCATATATAATACTTGGACAAAATAATATGGCTATTCATAGTGGTTGTTTCACTCTATACCCCTACTGTTGATATTTAAAGCACTTATTTTACCATTCTATTTTCTTTCATCTTTACTTTCCATGTTTATTACCAAACATGAATTTCACCAGTACTATAGGCAAATAGTTGTTTCTTAGTGTGGTTTCAATTTGCATTCTTCTTGGTTGAGTTAAGCTGAACATCTTTCATATGTTTGGCAACCATTTATATTTCCTTTTATGTTAACTGTTTGTTGATATACATTATTTATTTTATTATTTATTCTTTCTTGTTGATTTAAATGATCTTCTATTTACAAGTTTAATCATTCTAACATTACTTGCATTTCCAATTTTTAAAGGTCAAAATAATTATTTATAGGNATATGAAACAATTTATATTTCCTTTTATGTTAACTGTTTGTTGATATACATTATTTATTTTATTGTTTATTCTTTCTTGTTGATTTAAATGATCTTCTATTTACAAGTTTAATCATTCTAACATTATTTGCATTTCCAGTTTTTAAAGGTCAAAATAATTATTTATAGGAGATTGAATTAAATATGTTTTGATAAATCTATCCATGCAGCAAAGACTATGAAAGAGTAAATAGAAAAGCAAACTCTTATAATTTTTTTTTAAAATACACCCCAACATGTATTTAGTTGAAAAAGAAAAGTGCAGAACACATTGCATTGTACATCATTATTTCTGTTCTTTTCAAAAAGTATTTTTTGTTTGCTGTTATACACATAAAAAACAAATTTTGAGNGCAAAGACTATGAAAGAGTAAATAGAAAAGCAAACTCTTATAATTTTTTTTTTAAATACACTCCAACATGTATTTAGTTGAAAAAGAAAAGTGCAGAACACATTGCATTGTACATCATTATTTCTGTTCTTTTCAAAAAGTATTTTTTGTTTGCTGTTATACACATAAAAAACAAATTTTGAGAAGAGAGTAGTAACAGCAGGTAACTGTACAGGAACAAGGGATTAGATAAAGGAGGGAAGGCATACATAAAGAAGCAATACAATGAATTTTGCTGTAAAATATTCATACCTTTGAATTTTTAAAAGGTTAAATTAAATATGTGAAATAAATATATTTATAAACTTATACAGAGTTAAATAAAGGAAGTTACAAGTGATATAGTTTGATCTTAATTTTGTATACTTTATTTATTGCTGATATGAAGTTATATATTTTTTAACATTTTGAATGTTAAAATAAAATACTAGCATAACAGGTCCATCGTTACAATAAGTCATTTTTTTTGTCTTTTTCACGTATTGCCATTGTATTTGATACTTCATTTGAACAGTTTTTAAAATGAAAATGAAATTTAACTAAAATAAAAAATTGGACAATCAAGATGGTATTTGTTGATGGTAATTTTTTAACTTAAATTTGTTTTTATTATATTTGTGATTGTAAATTATTGCATGATGAAAATAATCCTTAACCGTCTTGTTTCACTTTCTTTTTCATGGTCTTTTTCAAATGAATAGTATGTTTTACAACTTAATTCAGTGTCTATATTTATAGTTTAAAAATGAGAATTAAGCTAAGAATATGGAGATATAAATTTAAAAGACCATAGATGCAAATTTTCAAATTTTGATATTTTAATGATTATTTGAGTCATTTCATTCTTCTAATTTTCTTTCAGACCTGTTCAAACATTAGAAAGTGTCACTTTTCTGAAAGAATAACTACCAAGTATGTGCCATTTTCTCATAAATTACCAATTCTGTTAATCTCAATAATTATTTAAGTCCATGANGGAAGTAGAAGGGGAGGTTTATGATGGGGACACATGTACCCCGTGGCTGATTCATGTCAATGTACAGCTAAACCACCACAATACTGTAAAGTAATTAGCTTCCAGTTAAATAAATTAATTAGAACATAAAGTTTGTGCACAATAAATATAAAATGATGTATAATATATAATTTTAGTAAATAAAGAAAAACATCTCATTTTTAATATATCAGAAGCATGGAACCATCTTTGTGTATTGTCAGTATTCTTATTTAAAAGATTGACATATCTTTTTATATTTTATTGTGACACTTACTAGTATGTATCATGTTTTATCATATATTTTATGATGATACTTACTACTGAAGTTGTTTGAGAGTCAGGTTTTAGGCACTTTACCCCTAAGAAATCAGTGTTCTGGAGTCTGTGAGTATGTAGAGAAGTATATCTCCAGTGATGATCCAGCTTAATTATCTTGATATAGGTTAAATATAAAAATTCTGTTTCCTTAAAATTACTCATTTTAGTCAAAAATTAGGAGCTCTGTATTTTTTCCCCCTAGTCATCATGCAATTCACTGAATATTCAACAATATGGAGCTAGACCAAATTATTATTTGGCTTCATTGTATATAATGCAGTTTTAACAAGGGTCTTCAATTTTACTATATGTTAAGCAGGGAAGGAAAAAAAAGTTAAATATTGCTTTAAATATACCAATGTATCATTCTTCTAAATTACAGTCATCATTAGAAGGGTTTTATAGATTTACTACTTCACACTGTGTATTTTGTTCCTTTGAAAGACAAATTTCACTCTAATACACTTTGACATTATATCATTCTAACTGGCAAAATCAAAAGAAAAGAAATAGTTGAACCTAGAAGAATAGTTGGAAAAAAGAGTCAAATATATTTTTCTATTAACTTTTTAAGGATGAAATTGATGATAGTGCCTATTTTCTTACTCAGTTATCTCTTTTAAGACATGCTGAAAAATTTAATGCCCTGTTTCAAAGCAAGAAAAATTGCTTTCTTATTTCAAACCATATTTTTTTCTTTGTGGAACTTATAGCTATGTTTCTTTTCTTGTAATTACTAAGAGAAAATTCAGAGACAAAATTTTAGCATCATCTATAAAGTACTTATGATTTATGACGTATATCTTTGTGATGTTTGTTGTATCTGATATGACACATGACATATCCTCAACTTTGGTTTTACTTTATTTGCTTAAAATCTGCTTTTAATTTCCTTGTGAACTTATTATATACATGTTGCTTGTGAAATATTATAAACCATCTCATATCATCATGTCATCTTTTGTAATATAACATATTTCACTATTTAATTTCTTCTAAGTAATAGTTTATGATCAAGAAAAGAAATTCTTGGGTGAGAGATATAGATTACATTAGATATATTAGTAATACTTTTCCAATACATGAAGTGCATAGCAAGGGTTTATCTGTTTATAGACAGAAAATTTTTTCCTTGGCATTTTAAATAATGTAATTTTTTATTCATTTCCTGAAGCTATTTTTATATATATGTATATATATGAAGGTTTTATTAAATTATAGCTGCTTTATCATATTTCTTTATTTTCAAGTGTGTAACAAACTGTATATATATGTGTGTATATATATATAGATAGATGCATATACATTTTTCAGACTCTTTCCCATTATTACAGTTACCTGTGCTATACATCAATCATCCTGGTTTATCTATTTTATATATAGTGGTGTGTACCAGTTTATCTCATACTCCTAATTTGTCCCTTCTCCTCATGTTCCACTTTGTTAATGATATATTTACTTTCTCTGTCTGTGAGTCTTTTTATGTTCTGTAAGTAAGTTTATTAGTATTGTTTCTTAGATTCTATGTGTAAGTAATATCGTATAATATTTTTCTTTCTCTGTCTGATTAATTCATTTGGTATGATAATCTCTGGGTCTATCCACATTGCTGAAATGGTAGTATTTCATCCTTTTAATGGAATAGTGATATTCCATTGTATATATACAGACATATACATATGTATCTATACACACAAACGCACACCCCACGTCTTCTTTATCCATTCATCATCGATGGACAACTTAGGTTGCTTCCATGTCTTGATTATTATAAATAGTGCTGCTATACACATTTGGTATAGGTATTGATATTTTTCAAGTTAGTTTTCATCTGTTTTTGATTATATGCCCAAGAATGAAATTGCTGGATCATAAGGTAACTCTATTTTTAGTTTTTGTTTTGTTTTGTTCTCCATAGTGGATTCAGCAATTTACATTACAAACAACAGTTAAGAGTATTCCTTTTTCTCCATGCGTTCTCTATTATTTTATTATTTGTAGACATTTTAATGATGGCCACTTTGACTGGTGTGAAGTGAAATCTCATTATAGTTTTAGTTTGTTTTTCTCTAATAATTACCTATGATGAGCATCTTCTCATGTGCCTGTTGGCTGACTGTAGGTTTTCTTTGGAGAAATGTCTGTTTAGGTCTTCTGCCCAGTTTTTGACTAGATTGTTTGCTGTTTTGATATAGAATAGTATTAGCCATTTGAATATTTGAGAAATTAAGCCATTGTTGGTTGTATGATACTTTTGCTGTGCAAAAGCTTGTAAGCTTGATTATTTTTACACTTGTTTACTTTTACTTTTATTTCTTCTTGGGAGATTTATTGAAGAAAATTTTGCTATGATTTTTTGTCAGAGAATGTTTTGCCTATGTTTTCTTTTAGGATTTTTATGGTGTTGTATCTTCAATTCTTTAAGCCATTTTCAAGTCAATTTTTTACAAGGTGTGAGGGAGTATTTTCATTGATTTGTATGCAGCTCTCCAGTTTTCCCAACAGCACTTGCTAAAGATATTTGTCTAAGATTAATTGACTATAAGTGTGTGAGTTTATTTCTGGGCTTACTGTTCTGTTCCATTGATCCATATGTCTGTTTTTGTACCAGTATCATGCAGGCCTAATTACTGTAGCTTTGTAGAGTCGTCTGAAGTCTGGAAAAAATTATACATCCCAACCTGGTTCTTTTTCTTCAGGATTGCTTTGATAATCTTAGGTCTTTGTGGTTCCACATAAACTTTCGGTTTATTTGTTCTAGTTCTGTGAAGAGTATCATAGGTGATTTGATAGGGATTGTATTGCATCTGTAGATTGTTTTGGGTAGTCTGGTCATTTTAACATTAATCCTTCAAATCCAAAGGCATGGAATGTCTCCCGATTTCTTTGAATCATCCTCAGTTTCCTTTATAATGTTTAGATAAATGTTTTTGCATAAAATTTGGTGACTTTTTTAAAAAAACTTTTGTATCTGTGCATTGAGTTCCTCATTCAAGATAGAATCTGCATGCCTCTGTTACTCAGTCCTCAACCCTCACAGTCAACTATTACTCTGTTCAAAACTACAGGTTAGTTTTAGCGCTTCTTGATTTTATGTAAATCAAATTGCTATCTTACTTTCTTTAGTGTTTAGATTATTTTGTTAACATAATGGTTTTGATATGNTCAAGATAGAATCTGCATGCCTCTGTTACTCAGTCCTCAACCCTCACAGTCAACTATTACTCTGTTCAAAACTACAGGTTAGTTTTAGCGCTTCTTGATTTTATGTAAATCAAATTGCTATCTTACTTTCTTTAGTGTTTAGATTATTTTGTTAACATAATGGTTTTGATATGCATCCATGTAGTGCATATATGCTGTGCTAAGTCGCTTCAGTTGTGTCTGACTCTGCAACCCTATGGACTGTAGCCCACCAGGCTCCTATGTCCATGGGATTCTCCAGGTAAGAATACTGAAATGCGTTTCCATGCCCTCCTCCAGGGAATCTTCCCCACCCAGGGATTAAACCCAGGTCACAAAGAGTCGAACACGACTGAGCGACTGAACCAAACTGAACTGATATATGGTCAATTGATTTTTTGAAAAAAGGAAAATGTATTTATATGAGAAAGCAGAAGTCTTTAACAAATGACATGGTAGCAAGTAAATAATATTCATAAAAGAGAAATAATACTTGATAATTCATGTCACAATATGAACTGATACTCTTTTAATACTGAATTATAAATGAATAAAAACATTAAAAGCTTCACTATGAAGCTTCGAGAAGAAAACACAGGATATTTTGAGGAGGTAAGCGGTAAAGATTTTGTGGATGTGACACAAAATTATAGAGGAAAATGCATACAAATTTTGCTTCGTAAAACTTAAAATATTTACTGAGCAAAAGCCAGTGAGGAGAAAAGGATTTTTCTTGATTCTTTTTACCCCAGGGATTAATGTAAAAAAAAATCTCCAAAAGTTAGTTTGAGAAACCTCTCATGTATATATTTTATTAAGAAAATTATTTCTAAAAAGTATTTTATCTGTAGGAACATAGTATTGCATATAGAGATGAGAAAGGATTTGAATTGGGGAAGCACCTAGATATTTGGGGAAAGCAATGATACCAATCCTGGTTTGCCCAAGCGGAGACCTTGCCACATCCTTGGAGAGCTCAATAGGAAATCTCTATATTTGTTGCAAAATGTAGACTCTGATCCCAAGAGAAACTGCTTTAGTGGCAGAATCAGGAAAGTTCTGATGACCTAGAGAAGATCAAGGACATCCTCAAATCATAGTGAAGCCAATATTAGAATTCAGATATGTTAAATATATTAGTCCAACAGTGTTACTCTATGCAAAGTAGGGTTTATTCTCCTGTGCTCAAATAAATTACAGAAGCATTAGAAAACTCTATTGGAATATTGTTTACATTTCTGTGAACAAATGGTTTATTTTAATAAGGGACAAGCAGGATTAGTGAAGACATATTAGCAATTTTCATAGACATAAGACACACATACAAACACACACTCTCACATAATTAAACATCTCTGTGAAACAACTTCTAACAGTATTATTCAGAATGTAAGAATAAATTTCTTCATATCCATCATCATTCCCTTTACTAACCTGGTACAATGGGCCATAACCTTGAGTGTGTGAATAAGATTAAAAATAAAAGGATGCAAAGGATATTGCCATTCCAGGAAAGCTGACTTCACATTCCTTATTTTTTAAAAAGTGCTTGCACATTTTCAGAGCATTAGCAAGGTGACTGAGGTTTTAAATTTTTTGTTCGTTACTGCATGTCAAGTCTATGCTAATGGCAACACAAGGGCAGATGATAATCAACCATTTAAACCCAGAGTAAAAGCATAATAATGCAAAAATTACAATCTGATCATGTACTTGTTTTTCATTGATATAATCTTTGTTTCTTAAACCTCGTTAGGGCCTTAGAAAAGGTCAGGATCGGGAGGAAATTGGGTGGATCAGTTTATAACATGGGTAAAGAGGCCAGATATATGCCCTTAAGGTAGTACAAATACAAACTGATTCCTATCACCATGAAGTAAACTTCTCCATGATTAATAATATTTGTTGCTGTAAAATTTGTTTGGTGTTAATATAGCTTTTCAAGTTTTCTTTTGGTTATTATTATTGAAAATGTTTTTCCATATTTTATTTTAGCATATTTAGCATTTATTTATATTTAGCATTTAGCATATTTAGTATTTATTTCCTTACATTTTAAAAATTAGTTTTCTTTTAGGCATCATACAGTTTGATTTAATTCAGTTAACAATACCTGCCTCTTAATCAAACTGTCTAGAATATTTGCATTTACTGTGATAATTGATTCTAATATCTAGCATTAAATCTATCATTATTATATTCATTTTACATCATCTTCCTTTTCTGCTTTTTTCAGTATTATTAATATCATGCTAGAATGTTAACTGTATATTTTGTTTTGTGTTTCTGTAATTATTTTATAGTTAATACCATTTATCTTCAAGGGATATTGTGCCATCTCATGTGTATTTTAAGAACTTTGCAATATTATCGTTTCATTATATCTCTCCTGGTTTTTGTGCAAATTTTGTTATTCATTTTACTTCTACATGTATTATAAACTAAATAACACACTGTTAATGTTTTGGTTTTCAGTTCAGTTCAGTCACTCAGTCATGTCTGACTCTATGACCACATGGACTACAGCAGGCCAGGCCTCCCTGTCCATCACCAACTCCCAGACCTTAATCAAACTCATGTCCATTAGGTTGGTGATGCTATCCAGCCATCTCATCCTCTGTCGTCCCCTTTTCCTCTCACCCCCAATCCCTCCCAGCATCAGAGTCTTTTCCAATGAGTCAACTCTTCGCATGAGGTGGCCAAAGTACTGGAGTGTCATCTTTACCATCATTCCTTCCAAAGAACACCCAAGACTGATCTCCTTTAGAATGGACTGGCTGGATCTCCTTGCAGTCCAAGGGACTCTCAAGAGTCATCTCCAATCCCACAATTCAAAAGCATCAATTCTACAGTGCTCAGCTTTCTTTATAATCCAATTCTCACATCCATGCATGACTACTGGAAAAACCAGTCTTGACTGGATGGACCTTTGTTGACAAAGTACTGTCTCTGTTTTTTAATATACTGTCTAGGTTGGTCAGAACATTTCTTCCAAGGAGCAAGCATCTTTTAATTTCATGGCTGTAGTCACCATCTGCAGTCATTTTGGAGGCCAAGAAAATAAAGTCTGTCCCTGTTTCCACTGTTTCCCCATCTATTTCCCATGAATTGATGAAACCAGNTTTAATATACTGTCTAGGTTGGTCAGAACATTTCTTCCAAGGAGCAAGCATCTTTTAATTTCATGGCTGTAGTCACCATCTGCAGTCATTTTGGAGGCCAAGAAAATAAAGTCTGTCCCTGTTTCCACTGTTTCCCCATCTATTTCCCATGAATTGATGAAACCAGATGCCATGATCTTAGTTTTCTGAATGTTGAGCTTTAGGGCAAGTTTTTCACTCTCCTTTTTCACTTTCATCAAGAGGCTTTTTAGTTCCTCTTCACTTTCTGCCATAAGGGTGGTGTCATCTACATATCTGAGGTTATTGATATTTCTCCCAGCAATGTTGATTCCAGCTTGTGCTTCATCCAATCCAGCATTTATCACGATGTACTCTGCAAATAATTCAAATAAGCGGGGTGACAATATACAGCCTTGATATATTCCCTTCCCTGTTTAGTATCAGACTGTTGTTCCATGTTTTGGTTTTAAACAGCCAATTAGTTTTAA
This sequence comes from Neotragus moschatus, assembly GCA_006410615.1. Lineage (NCBI taxonomy): Eukaryota > Metazoa > Chordata > Mammalia > Artiodactyla > Bovidae > Neotragus > Neotragus moschatus. Next base: position 25,003 of record SJYA01000872.1, read on the forward strand.
AGACTTTAAAAGATAAGAGAAAATTAAATTTACTCATAATTTTTACCATCTATAGAACTCTTTATTTTTTGTGTGAATGTACAGATTCTTAGGCTTCCCAGGTGACGCTAGTGGTAAAGATCCCACCTGCCAATGCAGGAGGTTATAAGAGACATGGGTTGATCTCTGGGTCAGAAAGAACCCCTACAGAAGGGCACAGTAACCCACTCTAATAGTCTTACCTGGGGAATCCCATGGACAGAGAAGCCTGGCTGGCTACTGTTCATAAGGTCCACAAAGAGTAGGCCAGAGTTAGTGACTGAGCATACATGCATGCTTGCACTCATTCATACCTGGTACCATTTTCCTTTTGCTCAAATGACATCCTTTAACAGTGAAAACTGTACAAATTTGCTGGTCATTAATTTTTTCAGCTTTTTATGTCTAACATATTTACTTCACCTTTGTTTTGAAAAGTTATCATTTTTGTTATTGTTATAATAATTCAAGGCTAATAGCTATTTTATTTTTAAATAATTTAAAATGCTACTCTAGTCTGTTTTGGCTTGCATTAGTCATAACATAAACCATGCTACAATTCTTATTTTTGTTCCTATGCATGTAATGTGTTTATTTCCATTTACTGCTTTACAGGTATTCTCTTTATCTTTGATATTAAGGAACTTGATTAATGTTTGCTTGTCATTTTATTCATTGTCTAAGATTTGGAAATGGTCAAGTATCTTGGATCTGTGAATTTATATACTTCATTACTTTCAGGAAACATGCAACAGTTATTTTTTCAAATATTTTCCTGTACCATCCCTTTCCAGGACTTCATTTATATCAGATTGTTTAAAGTTGTCCCACAGCTCACAGCTATTTTCGTTTTATATTTCACTGTTTGTCTCCATTTGTTATTTCAGAAAATATCATTATTACGGCTCAGACGGTAAAGAATCTGCCTGCAATGCAGGAGGCCTAGCTTTGATTCCTGGGTTGGGAGATCCGTTGGAGAGGTAAATGGCAACCTACTCCAGTATTCTTGGCTGGTCTGGGAAATCCCATGGATAGAGGAACCTCACAGGCTACAGTCCATGGGGTCACAAAGAGGTGGACAAAACTGAATGACTATCACTATAATATACTATATCTTAAGGAAACTATTTTTTTTCTTCTGCAGTTTCTAATCCATTGTTATTCCCACCCAGTGAGTTTTTCATCACTGATATTATATTTATCATCTATAGAATTTGACTTGGACCTTTATGTGTGTATTTTCTATATGTCTAGCTAATATGTTCAATTTTTCCTCTGACATCTGGAAAGTATCAAATACATTTCATAGTCACTTATGCCCTTATTTCCTTATTCCATCATTTTTTTTTACTTCTATTGATTGATATTTCCTTAATTAAAGCTCATGTTTTTCTGTTTCTATACATATATACTAGCTTTTATTTGGGACCAGACATTGTGAGTTTTACTTTGTTCTGTGGGCAAGGTTTACATTATACTTGAAAAACATTTGACCCATCTGGATCTTGTTTTATGTTTTGATATGTGGAACCAAAGCAACTGTTAGTGTAGGGCTCATTTTGTAACACTACTGAGGAAAATCCACCCTGGATTCCCTTGAATTGTGTTGTTTTCCACTATGGTTGGTTGAAGTAGAAACTCTTCCTGGCTTTGCATGAGCTCCAGAAATCCCTCTGCTTATTTCATGTGGTTCATTNTTATGTTTTGATATGTGGAACCAAAGCAACTGTTAGTGTAGGGCTCATTTTGTAACACTACTGAGGAAAATCCACCCTGGATTCCCTTGAATTGTGTTGTTTTCCACTATGGTTGGTTGAAGTAGAAACTCTTCCTGGCTTTGCATGGTCTCCAGAAATCCCTCTGCTTATTTCATGTGGTTCATTTCCCAAGCTCAATTTTGTTATGTAAGTACACTGATTCTTAGTGACTGAATGCTTCAGGGACACTTTACAGATTCCCATAGCTGGTCTCTCTCCCCTCTCTCTCGTCCTCCCCTTCCATCCCTCCCTCCCTCTGATTCTCTGTTCTTCAGTAGTTGTGAAGAACAAGTACTGACTTGTGAACTCTAAAATTCATATCCTCCTAAGACTCTCAACTCTATCTCTTCNTGAAGATCTTTTTTGTACAGTTCCTCTGTGTATTCTTGCCACCTCTTCTTAATATCTTCTGTTTCTATTTGTTCCATACAATTTCTGTCCTTTATTGAACCTATCTTTCTATGAATGTTCCCTTGGTATCTCTAATTTTCTTGAAGACGTCTCTAGTCTTTCCCATTCTGTTCTTTTCCTCCATTTCTTTGCACTGACCACTGAGGAAGGTGTTCTTATCTCTCCTTGCTATTCTTTGGAACTCTGAATTCAGATGCTTTTATCTTTCCTTTTCTCCTTTGCTTTTCACCTCTCTTCTTTTGACAGCTATTTTTAAGGCCTCCTCAGACAGCCAATTTGCCTTTTTGCATTTCTTTTTCTTGGGGATGGTCTTGATCCCTGTCTCCTGTACAATGTCAGGAACCTCTGTCCATAGTTCATCAGGCACTGTCTATCAGATCTAATCCCTTAAATCTATTTCTCACTTCCACTGTATAATCATAAGGGATCTGATTTAGGTCATACCTGAATGGTCTAGCAGTTTTCCCTACTTTCTTCAATTTGAGTCTGAATTTGGCAATAAGGTTTTCATGAACTGAGCCACAGTCAGCTCCCGGTCTTGTTTTGTTGACTGTATAGAGCTTCTCCATCTTTGGCTATAAAGAATTTAATCAATCTGATTTTGGTATTGACCATCTGGTGATGTCCATGTGTAGTGTCTTCTCTTGTGTTGTTGGAAGAGGGTGTTTGCTATGAGCCATGCGTTCTCTTGGCAAAACTATTAGCCTTTGTCCTGCTTCATTCTGTACTCCAAAGTGAAATATGTCTTTAGTCCTGGTGTTTCTTGACTTCCTACTTTTGCCTTTCATTCCCCTATAATGAAAAGGACATCTTTTTTGGGTGGTAGATCTAAAAGGTCTTATAGATCTCACGGAACTGCAGCTTTAGCTTCTTCAGCGTTACTGGTCAGGACATATACTTGGATTACCATGACATTGAATGGTTTGCCTTGGAAACAAACTAAGATCATTCTGTCATTTTTGAGATTGCATCCAATAACTGCATTCTTGACTCTTTTGTTGACTATGATGGCTAGTCCATATCTTCTAAGGGATTGCTGCCCACAGTAGTTCACCCATTCCAGTCCATCTTAGTTTGCTGATTCCTAGAATGTCAACTATAATTTTTTTAATCTCTCCCTTACGTCATAACAAAATCTAAATTTTATTTTTTTAATAAAGTGTATAGGAAATGTTAATCAGTGTTATAGAAATCAGTCTTATACTGCTTACCACATAGCAGGCCAGTAAATCAAGAGAAGAGTTGTTATGCCAAGGAATAGTGACTTTATTCAAAAGCTAACAGGCCTAGAAGATGGTGTACTCGTGCCCCAAAGAACCATCTTGCCTGTGTTTAGCTCCTAGTTTCTTCAATAGATTAAAGAGGGGGAGATAAGGAGGTAAAGAAAAAAAGGCTATAAAAGTTGTTTCAAATATTCCTGGCTCTGGCCAGATTCTGGAGAGGTATGTTAATTTCTTCTTTTCTGCAATCATTCACAGTTGAGCCAGGTCAAGATGTTTCCTGTGATCTAAAGGAAGGTATTTTAGTTTAACACTCAGGCGTGTGACACAGGGGGCTTCCCCAGTGGCTTAGCAGTAAAGAACTTGCCTGCCAGCGGCAGGACATGCACATTCGATCCCTGGGTCAGGAAAATCCCCGGGAGGAGGAAATGGCAATCCAGCCCAGTATTCTTGCCTGGAGAATTCCATGGACAGATGAGCCTGACTGGTTACACTCCATGGGGTTGCAGAGTCAGACGTGACTGAGCACATACAGATGACTGGGACACAGGGTTCCAGGGGATGAGTCTCCCTGTTTACTTTAGGCTATAGGCAACAAGGAACTGACTCATTTGAAAAGATCCTGATGCTGGGAAAGATTGAAGGCAGGAGGAGAAGCAGTTGACAGAGGATGAGATGGTTGGATGGCATCTCCGACTCAATGGACATGAATCTGAGTAAGCTCCGGGGGTTGGTGATGGACAGGGAGGCCTGGCCTGCCGCAGTCCAAGGAGTCACAAAGAGTCAGACACAAGTGAGTGACTGAACTGAACTTATGGGCAACATTGCTTTAGTAATTGACTTACAGCAAAAGCAATAGAAGAAAGTATAAAGTAAAAGAAACTTATAAGAAACTTAAAAGATCCATTATGGAGTCAGATGTTCTTTCCTATTATCAGTTAATTTTTGTATTATAATAATAATGCTCATGTCCAATGTGCTATGCCTTGTCTTACTCTTTGCGACCTCATGGACTGTAGCCCATCAGGCTCCCCTCTCCATGGAATTTTCTAGGCAAGAGTACTAGAGTGGGTTGCCATTTGTGACTCCAGGGGATCTTCCCAACCCAGGTATCAAACCTGTGTCTCCTGCATTGGCAGGATTCTTTTACAGATTCTTTAATCTGCTCAGGCAGATTCTTTAACACTGCACCACCTGGGAAGACCTTATTATATCAAGAATAGTAAAAGTTACATTAAAATTATTTTTTGGCAAAAGAGGAAACTGCATTCATTATAGTTAAGAAGCGTGGGATATAGTTAGTGCATCTTACTATCAGAACATTGCCCTATTCTCAAATTGATACTTTTATGGAGGATTTCTTATCAGAGAGCCTCAAAATAAATTATTAATAAATGGATACCTCACCAGGTTTATGTCTACATTCATGCTGCCTTCTAATTATTTTTATTAAGAGTAGGATTCCATTGGAAGCTTTATTTTGTTGTATTATATCATGTAAACTGTTAGAGACATACTGAAGAGAAAAAACAAAGCATCTTACCCCATTTATACTGCTATAACAAAATACTGCAGACTGGGTTAGGTTATAAAAAAAATTTTTTTTTTTCACAGATTTAAAGATTGTAAGTCTAAGATCTGGGTACCAATATGACTGGGCAAGGGCCCTCTTTAAGTCATAGATTAAGTACCTTGCAAGGGTCCCACCTCCAGTACCATCATGTTGAGCATGATGTATGCAACATATGGATTTGGGGGTAATAATTCAGACCATAGCAGTTCCCATCAATTTCTAATAATCCTAGGCCATTTTTATTATTAAAATAACATGACAATTATTACAAAAAATGTCTTAAGGCAGTTTGCAGTTGGTACCATCTCTAAAGAATGGTAAGGAAGTTTATAAGCTGAATCTTGTGTTACATGGTTCACTGTCACTCTGGGTTCTTTAAAATCAAAGACCCATTTAATAACTGCATATGTCATTAAGCTTTATTACACTATTCTTCCTCTTCACTGGCTTTGTCCTTCTCATAAGGTATAAAATGTATAAATGCATTAATTGATAGTGCTTATTTCATTCTGTACCCTGAAGTATTGTAAAGTAGTTTCATCTATATTCTTTAAAGGAAAAAAATAAAAATTGTTTCTCCTTCTAATGGCAACAGTGCTTCTTAGTGTTTTTAAAAAAATTTCTTTGATAGTGCTTTCTTGCTAAACACAGGCCATTATTTTTGTCTTACTCTAAATCATAGTCATTCATTGAGATACTGTTTAACATTATAGGAGTAATTGTTCATCTGAAAAATTGTTCATCTTTCAGAAGGAGATCAACATATTTAGTGTTAAACAATTAGGGTATGTCACCCAATTTTTTTTTTTCATTACTGTGGCTTATTTTGACAATTATTAGCATGAAGACTACCAGTACAAGATTGATTAGGAATAAAAATGAAAAACATGCTCATATGACCATAACCTTTCTGTAATGTTAAATCCAGTCATAAATGTAACTTAGTGCTCACAATGATCACTTTCTTGACAATGAAGTCATTTTGATTTATCTCTACTTTTGGAGAAACTCAAAATTATGATTACAATCTTTTGTTCTAGAACTTGTCTCCCTTGTGATAAAGAACCTCTTGTCCTTTCAGTAATGTTCATCATCACATCACAGTGCTAAATAAACAAAACAGAAATGGATAAGATGTGAGTATATGAATGATTTATTAAGAGTGGAAAATTTGAAACTGCCTACTCATACTAAGAATCTTCCCAAATAAAATTTCTACAAAATGACCTTCACAAATATATGCTTTTGTAGGATACACACACACACACACACACACACACACTGCAATGTCAGTAGAGTAATACACAATTATATGTTTTTGGCATTGAAGTTGTTGTCACAGCTGGTTATTAAATGAAAAACAGGTATTAATAAATAAAACTTGATGACTCAAGTGTCATTTTACAATGTCAGTCCTATATGTACTATGGGAAGTTTATATTTAATTACACGAACTGTCACTGGGAAATAAAATCAGTTTTTAAAATGACTTCAATTTGAAATCATGTACAGAAACCCCTGTTATAACAAAACAAAACTGTGCAAAGCCAGCATAGTCATTTTTTAAATATACTGAAATAAGATATGCTCAAAGGAGAAAATTGGAAATACAAGGATTTTTATATCAATGCCATACTAAGCAAAATTTTATCTCAAGCATAAATCTCCAAGGAGGGCAAATAATTTAAAGTGTAGGTCACAAAGCTTATAGTAAACGAGGCAAAGAAAGACAAATTGTAGGAACATCATCTATAATATTACTTTATGTTGCATGCTGAAATATGCATATAAAAACCTGTCTCTTCAGCATCCTCTTCTCTGCCTCACTGGAGGTAGAGGTTAATCCTTATCTTCAGAGAGTTCCACTCAATTCCCTCATAGCTGTCCTTGTGTCCCCATCCCATGAGCAACCTTGTTCATGCGAGATGATAAACTGATAACTCAGACATCTCTTCATGCCCTCCAAGCCAATATCTTTTCCTTAAAATCTTATAAAACCAGCTTATTGTTCAAAGTCATATTGTCTTACTGATGGAAATCAGTTTAATAAGTGGAGAAAAACTTGCAAACAGCAGTTGCTTTAATACATGTTCTACAAAAATAATTTTAAATGCAACTTACTTAAAAAGTCATCTGGAGGGATGGTGCGGGGAGGGAAGGGGAAGGGAGGGGGTCCGGATTGGGAACTCAGGTACACTTATGGCTGATTTACGTCAATGTATGGCAAAATGAGTACAGTATTGTAAAGCAAAACAAACTAAAAAAATAAAAATTAATTAAAAAAAAAAAAAAGTCACTATCCTCTCCGGACACTTAGGCCCCACAGTTCTGAGTCTTTCTCTAATGCACTGACTGCTTCATATTAACACCCAGCTCCTCTCTGAGGTCTCCCCGCCTGAGACAATTCCCTCAAAATATGATTATTCACTCATCTTTTTAATTAAATTCCCATCCCATGCTCAATGCTGGTTATAAGAAAAATCTGATAAGTCAATTTGTCAGTATTGACATCTGTTCACATAAGTACCTGATTTAGGCCAAATAGTTATGGTTGACTATCAAACACTTATAAGAGGCAATGTCTGACACATTTTGACTATTAAGAGCTTTCACAGCATATTGTGGAAAACTTACTCCAATTACATAAAAGGTCATCCTTTGTGAAACATAGATATGCGTACTAAAGTTCCTTGCAGCATTTTCCTATGCATAGAGCAGGAAATAGTACTTAGAAAACAGTGAATGGCATGCTATTTATATTTTGGTTACTAAAATCATTATTTAATATGTGATCATGAAGCTTGATTATGTGTACCCCTACCTGTTCCTAAAATTAAGAGTTATATTTTAAATGTATGTACTGGAATGAGTATTGTTGTCCTCACTGCATGACAGGCCAGTACATCAATACATGAGTTGTTGGGACCAGGAATAATGACTTTATTTGGAAAGCTAGCAGATGGAGATGGTGGAATAGTGTACCAAAGAATCATTTTCCCTAAGTTAGGATTCTTTCATCTTAAAAATGTAGGGGACATATGACTGTTGCAGAGTTCTTGGTTCAGGCCAGATCCTGGAGGGGATGTGCTAATTCTTTGATCTTGCAACTGTTCATTGAAACTATCCATTGTAAGTCTGGTTGAGATGTTCCTGTAAACCTCCAAGAGGACAAATAGTCTCTGTTCTGCAACTTTTAAAAATCTCTGTATGAATAGAAAAGTGTTCCACCTTAAACAGTCAAGTCTGGGAGGCAGGGCCTTGAAAATGGGCTATCACATATCTTTCAGGCCGTAGGCAACAGTCTTTACAAAGGTGCAGAGCCAGCATGTCTAAGCATAGGCAGCCAAACACGAAGGTAAGAGCTAAAGGAATAGATCCAATATGGAGTCAGTGTTATTGCTCTGTTAACAGTACATTACTGTTGAAATCAGTAAGATATGATGTTTTAACAGTTATACGTGTGAGAAGTAAAATATAACTGAGAATATCCTAGAAATCTCAGAATTCTCAAAGATAAAGAATGAAGAAGTTCAATTCTAGGAAGAAAAAAATTTAAACACTAAATTGTAAATGACTCACAGAGATTTGGAAGATTTGTATGTTGGAGCATTCAAACAATGAAATTCTCCTCCTCACCAAGAAAAACCCCTCCATTATGATTTTCGCATCCAGGGTTTTGTGTTTAAGGGTTCCTCTGTCACTCTTCTTTTAAAATCATAATGGTTGATTATTTAGGTCATTTTCGATTATATCTGAGGACACAGGACGTGAAAAAAGAAGCGTTGATTTCTTCAGTTCCCTGAGTCATTCAACTTGAGGGCCAGTCTTCTAAAGCTTCAATCCAGCAATTAAAATACTCAGCAATTTATTTTTAGTTCTCTTTAACTCCAGACACATTTGGCCTTTCTGCTTATTGTACATAGCAGACACTGCTACCAAAAGCCTTTCCCTCTTTTAATAGCTAGAATGATCTTCTCCACCTTATACTAGTCCTGTATCTCTCTGAGTCCACTCCATTAAATCTTCCACTCTTGACTCACATGTCTTCTTCACGGATTCCTATGTTTAGAGCCCAAATATGATTGATATAAAGTCATAAAAGTATTGAACAAATGAAAAACTGAATTACTGGGGATGGAGGTGGGAGTAAACTAATAATGCACATAACTATCAAGATAAAAAGATAGATTACCATTTGGGCTATCCTAATTTATACTGACCTTTCCATATTTGGCAAAACACATCCCTACCAATATTTTTCTCCCTTTGAGCATTTTGCAGTAAAGTATCCACAGGTCAAGTATTCCTACCGTTGCAAAATTCTTGGTGTTTACTGGCAATGCCTATCCTATTACAACCTCAGCTTTTGTGTATAGGTTCTAAGTTTCCCCAGATTTAACTGAACTGTGAGTATCAATTAGATTCCAGTAACACTGAAAAAAGGAAAAGAATTACCAATCAAATATTATACTTTACTCGTTGTGCAAAAAAGAGACTGATAATGAAAAGTTTTATACTGAAGGCTGATGATACACTGGAGATTGATGAAGAACTGTAATGGAGGAGTTGGTTATTATGTCTTTAAAAACATTGATCTGATAGTAGAGAATGAATTTTTATAATATCCAAAAGATAGGAAATTGTAGAGAAGTCATGAATTAAAACAAGATGAATGGAATTAATAAGGGAACAGAAACATATGTATTTAACAGAGAAAGTCAGATCCTATGCCTAATAAAATATGGGAAGAGGAGAAGAGAGAGTAGCATTATTGACCTCTAAGAATGACTTAAGAAATGGTAAGCTATAAAATATAGATAAAGGGGAAATGGTGGTTAGATGTTTCACTTATATTTGGATTAGGTTAAATTTTCATATTAATAGTACTGAAAATGTAGGTCAGACACTCAATTGTGAGATCTTAGCTGAAGTTATAACCTAGCCTCTGACACTTCCACACAAATTAATAACTCTTTTTTTTGGTTTGTTTTTATTTTTTTTTTTAATTTTAATTGGAGGCTAATTACTTTACAATATTGTGGTGGTTCTCTTGCCTGGAAAATCCCATGGACCAAGGAGTCTGGTAGGCTGCAGTCCATGAGGTCGCTAAGAGTTGGACACAACTGAGTGACTTCACTTTCATGCATTGGAGAAGGAAATGGAAACCCACTCCAGTATTCTTGCCTGGAGAATCCCAGGGCCACCGGAGCCGGGTGGGCTGCCGTCTATGGGGTCTCACAGAGTCAGACATGACTGAAGCGACTTAGCAGCAGCAGCTAAAGTTATAGATTTGGAAGCATCAGGGTTGAAATGGGAAATATAGATGTGTAATTTTGAATGAAGGATATGAAAAGAAAGCAGGAAGGACTGTGAGAAATGTTGCAGCAATTGAAAGTGAACATAAAAAAAAAATTAAAGATCTTAAATATAAACAGAATTTTAAGCTGTTTGATGACAAAAGAAAAGGAAATAGATGAAAGCAGAAATATACACCATGTGGGAGAGGATACAGTGAATGAACAGGTATATTAACTCTACAGATTATATATTTTATACCTTAGATGTTTCATACATTTTATTTTGTGTGAAAATATATGTATTTCAATACTAATTGCCTAATTAATCAATTGCTCTTTTTGTATTTTCACCTTTATGCTATGTATCTCAGTGCCCAAATGTTCATCACAGACTACAATATCTTATTTTTTGTCAATTCCAAAAATAATAGAACTCTCTTTTTATTACCTGAAAATGTTTACTAAGAGTGCACTATGTCAGATATTAGCATTAAACTTTTATTTTCATTATCTTTCATTTTCATTATTGCCTCATTTCATTAGGACCATGTATACACATGTTAGTGCTTTCCTGGTGGAGCAATACTAAAGAATCCACCTGCAACACAGGAAGCACTTTCAGTCCCTATATTAGGAAAATGCCTTGAAGAAGGGAATGGCAGCCCACTCCAGTATTCTGGCCTGGGAAATCCTATGGACAGAGGAGCCTGGTGGGCTACAGTCCATGGGGTTAGAGAGTATCAGATAAAACTTAGTGACTGAACAGCAACAATAGTGTATATGTCAACTGTGTCATCATTGCTTTAGATATCTGCTTGCAGCCATTATCCACCTATCATGGTTAAGGTCATGAGAAAGCTTAGCTAAAATTATCTTTCGTATTTTGTTGGATAATAATCAAACTCATGTAGAAAAGTCATCCCATGTATGTTTCAGTTAACTTTGTACAAATTATTATTGTAATAATTATTACTGTAAGTTTTACTCTTAATTATGATAATCTCACAAATTTATGTTGGTGCTTACTACAAGGAAAAGGTGAGGTATGTATATATAACTGATAACGAATTCATGACTTCCTTGCAAAAGATTATAAATATAGCAAAAATAAATATACATTGAAGTCTAGTCAAGAGCACTTTGCTGCTGCTGCTGCTGCTACTGAATTGCTTCAGTCATGTCTGACGCTATGCGACCCCATAGACAGCCCACCAGGCTCCCCCGTCCCTGGGATTCTCCAGGCAAGAGTACTGTAGTGGGTCGCCATTGCCTTCTCCACAAGAGCACTCTAGCACTCTTCATATATTAATCATGTTACATGTCTACTTTGAAAGAAGTGTCATGATCTAATATCTTATTTTGGATGTTTCACACATTGGATATTAGATATATCATCATTTGCCAATGACTTAAAGTGAACCATATGAAAAGAATTGAAATATCAAGTCAATAAAAGTGGAAAAAGAGACTATTTTGTACTACGAAAATAGAAAATAGTATAATAGTCTATATTCTTATATTATTATGATATTAATAAAATTCTTCTTGCTGTTACCTTGAAAGTCCTACTTCAAACCAGTCTTAACATACTAGATTAAAATGATTTATGCATATAGAATATTCCTCTGAATATTGGCATTTCCATCTTTCGTATATTCTACCTAGCTTTAATATTTTGGTTTCCTTTGTTTAATATGAGCTTAACACAGGAGTTTTAGCTATGATTTCTGTGATTGAAATGGTATTATATCAAATACTTTTTTACTTGATTTTAAATTATGATTTAATCATTATCAATTAAATTGAAATCTTATGGTTATTTATTATTTCTATACATATTTTGTATATGTAATATTTTAGCAATCGGTTATGCCCAATTTATAATTAGAGAACCTGTGTCATTTTAACTGATAACATTTGGCCAGCTTTATACAGATGTAATATTAAGTGATAATGACCATATATTCACAAATAGAATAGCAGATGTGCTAACATACGAAATATGATTGTATATGAATTTTTTCTATACAGAGTGACAGTTTATTAGCTTAGGTCATGGTTAGAACACTGGTTGTATATTAAATGCCAATAATAATCATTGGGTTTATATAGTCATATCTACTGCTATAATCAAAGAATATATGACTAGGTAAACTTTACTCATTAGAAATCATTACTCATTAGAAATTTCTATATGATTAGAAATTTAGGTGCTCCAAATATAAAAGAATTGTGGAAATTTTTGCAGCCATTTATAATTCAGTGGCTAAAAAGTTTATTTTGTAAGAAAAATAAAATGCCCTAAAAGTTTATTTTCTATAATGACTTCTTTAAAAAATAAATTTAATACCTAGTTCATTCCAAAATAATTTTGGAGCCTGTTCTACTGCTGCCTAGAGCATGTGCTTTGTCTTCCCCTTCAGTAATCCAATACAAATTAAACAATATTAATATACCACTTTGTTACATATTAGGCATTGAGATGCAACAGTAAATTGAATTCATACATTTTGAAGCTTGAACGTTAGCTAAAATATCACTTTCAAAAGATGAAATTTAGGCTAAGATGTAAAATTACTGGCCCAAAAAGGAAATAAGAAAAAACTTAACTCTTAAGAGACTGAAAAAAGTAACCCGGATACAGTTCTCAATCTGAAATTCAAAATTTCATAGGAACAAACAATATGATACAATTTCAAAAGATGTATAGGCCACTGAATCTTACCCTGTGGATCTAAAGATGTCATATTTTAAATCTTTTGAATAGAGAATCCATTTATTTTCAGGCGAGATTTTGGCTAGGACTTCAGGAGAAGAGTGAAACAGCTGCAGGGGTAGCAGCATTGCTTCCTGTTGCAATGGTTGAAACCTGAAGCAGGTCCACTCCCCAGCCAATGAGTGGGGCCCTGTGGCCTGATTGAGTCTCAGCCACGCCCCTTAGGAGTGGCAACCATGGCAGTGTCTTCTGGCATCCTTCCTGTTAATAGGTGCTAGCAGGTTTGAGACAGATGAGAGCAGAATTTTGAAGCTAGGAAGATTTACATCTGATGTGCCTTATTGGGCTAGATGGAGAGCTGAGTATGCTTTTTCACTGATTCTGTTCTAACACCTCTCTATATGGGGCAGATAGGAGGTAAATTAATTCATTTGTCAGTGTCAGTGATCATTATAGTTGAAGGTATGTAAGAAGAATCACCAGGATAATCTATTAAAAAAAAAAATCGAGCCTCCACCCAGGAAATTATAACTGAGCTATTTGGTGTGAAGCCCGAGGGTTCGTGTTGAGACCAATGCAAGAGATCAGTGAACCTATATTTGAGAAACAATTCTGCAAAAAACAAACACACATACACACTTGATTGTTGCCCTGCTAAAATGTGTCTTGTTCAGAAGTCACAAGCTGCTAATATTTAAATTTTTAAAATCTACAACATTACTGAAGAAAAATATATATATTATTTTGCAGATTTATTTTCATCTGGTAGAATAGCTACAATGAATATATTATTTATAAGCCATTTTGGGAAAAAAACAATATATAAATTAGTGAAGTTGCCACAGTCACTACTACCTCTCTGATATTTCAAAGAAATAATAAAATACATAGTTAAATAAAGAAAATTTTATGGAGAGATACCACACCTGGGGTCGCAAATGAGTTGGACACAGCAACTAAACAACAACAATAAAAGCATACCTCAAAAATATCATAAGCTTTCAGAAGTTTTTATACTGTAGACTGTTTTAACTCATCTTCAGCAAATGCATATGTTCATTTATTTCTATGAAAATATCATTTTGACTTACGTGGTCAAAACTGCATGAAAGTCAATGTGTGGATTGACCCAGGCATCAAACCCAGGTCTCCCGCATCGCAGGTGGATTCTTTACCATCTGAGCCACCAGAGAAGCCCACCTATAAAGATAGAAAGCTATAGTTCGCATATCTCAGAAGACCATGAAAAGCAAACCTTTTTGGAAAGGAAACTCAAATGAAAAAAAGAAAAAATAATAATAAAATGACTTAAATTTGCATTGAAATAAACTTCAAAATCTTTAATAAATATTCATTTGATAGAAATAAAAGTCAAATAATCATGACTTAGTAATAATCTCTATATGTACATTACAGGTATTTCTAGATCTTGAGAAATATCTATTCTTAGAAATCAGACATTTGCATCGAGACTCTAACAGAAAGCCTGTTTCCCTTTATTTTATGTAGGGAAAAATATAATACATTTAAACATCAACTCAAGTCTCCAGTCAACATAAAATATAGCTAAAATACAAGAAACTAGTGCTTATATATAAGTAGCAAACTGTTACTTTAAAGTATAAAATTCTTAAAATATTACTTTCTGATCACCAAAAAAAAAAAAAAAAAAAAACTGTGACTTCTCTAAGAATCTATGAAAGAAACTGATCAATTGCGACCAAATAGGAAATGTCTCAACAGAAGAGACAAGGAAATGAAAGACTGAAGGTCCCCATATATTGTTAGATATAGTCACAAGGAAAAATAGAAATGTTATTCTCAGGAGAGCCGAGATATGTATTATATGAAAGGGACAGTTACAGTGTAAATGCATTGTAAGAGTACACACAGGTTGAGAACTGATAATAGGCTATTAGAATGGACTTGTGAGCTTGAAGAAAGCAGATTTTGTAAACTGAAAGTGCAAAACTCATTCTACAGGAACATGGAAAGGGATGAAGTTACAATTTGGTAGCTAGTGAAAAGAACTCCTCTTTTGAGAAGAGTCTCTTTTGAAACAGTGCAAAAAGACTATTGCAATAGGGAGAATGCTTGGAACATTAGATGTAGAAATGTTTCAAAATTAAATAGAAAAAAAAAAAAGGTTTTTCCTTTGTAGGGAAGTGTAAGCAGGGCTAGCAAGCATTTTGTGATGGAGTAGAGCAAGCAGATGGAAATGAGCAGATGGCATGATAAGGGTGTTTAACAGGAATATATTCCATTCTGAAGTCAGTCAGTTATTAGGATGTTTTAAGGGTTTAAGCTTTTAAGCATAGAATGCTATGCTTCTTTGTACTTGCTTAAGCTGAAGAGTGAGCCTATAAGGGGAGAAGAGTCTGACTCCAGTTGAGTCAAGTCAACTCATTGGGTCAATAGCTGATAAAAGCAAGCACTTGGTCTTTACATATGCACTGTGTATATAAAGATAGATGATAAATTTTAAAGATAGAAAAATAAAAGACAGCATCTGGACCATAAACATAGGTCTGCTTGATTTCAGGTAACTATGAAAAGTAAATTTTTATGACCCTAACTTCTTACCCTTTCTAGGTCTCAAGTACCTTAGTGGTATAATGAGTCATAAAATCAAATGGTCTTGATTCTAGCTACTCACTGTAGCTACTCTACCAGATGAAAATAAATCTGTTACATAATATACTTTTTTCTTTCAGTCATAGTCATCCACCCTATGATTAAATCATGAAGAACGTCACAGAATTAAGATGGCTAAAGTCAGGAAAGCAGATGTGGAGGCATTAGAAAGAAGATAGAGGTAGACCCTTCATTCTGTTTGTTGTCAGGAACATTGCTGCAGGTACAATCACTTTGTTCTGAGATAAGGTGTTGCTGTTGTTACTCTCCAGAACAGAAATAAAATTTTCGCTTTTTTTCCCAAAGGTGGAGGAGAAAAATGCCAGGAGAAGATAAAAATGAAAAATGGAAGTTAAATAATCAATCAGTTGTGTCTCATTCCTTGCGACCCATTGACTGTAGCCTCCCAGGCTCCTCTGTCCATGGACACATTCTTTACTGTCTGAGCCCATTCTGCAGATAAATAACTTTTACCAAAACTGTCAGTGGAAAATATCCTACTTGCTAAATCATGCATTTCACTTTTCCTATGAGAAATTGTATAAAAATGTAATTGTTTTAGTGTTTGAAATCTGATCATGTGAATGCAAGTAAATATTTTTTCCATTATGTATAAGAAAGAACTAGTGGATAAAATAAATAAAACTGTTTCTGAATTCTTATAAGAATATGTGTCTTATTAATTTTACCGAATATCCTATCTTACACTGCATACCCTGACTTCTTTCAAGTGCATTGATATTCTAAGTAGCTCTGTTGGATGATTAGGACAATTCTGCGTGAGTGCTAAAGGGCAGACTAAGGACTAAGCAGAATTAGTCTGCATGCAGAGAATTTTTTTTTTTTTTTGAAGAATAAAATATATGCAAGTTGCACATACAAGAACATTTCCAAATGTTAGCTTGAAGCTTTTGTGATTTTGTTTCTCTCAATTGATGAAGTAAGTGATTTCCAGCAAAATCGTTGCTCTGCTTCACGTCTTACTGATAATAGATTATGATGCATGTGCAAGTCCACCTACAGCGCTTTGGCCATTACTTTCATTGCATTTGATCACTGTCCAACTTTGCATTTAATCAGCTTTCTGCCTGATTCTCAGAAAGCTCAGAATGACTTTCATCACAGGGGGTGCACGGAGGTTGCTTATAATCTGTTTAGCAAGAAAAGTTGTGCAGATGCCTTGCTCCCTCTACCCTCAGGGTCAGGTGTCTTCCTGCGCAGCGATCTGTCTTGGACAGGAGGACCTGAGGAGGAGAACGGCAGACAGTCTGTTCTGTGCCGTGCTCCAGGGCCAGCAGCAGGGTGAACTCTGTGCTGTGCTCCCAGAGCCAACAGCAGGGCGCTCTGCATATGGTCATTTTAAAGATTTAACGATTAGGCTTTAGGTTCAGTCTGAGGGAAAGATTGATTGATTTTAGCATATTGGTGAACCCTCGCTTCAGGCTAGGGATAAAAACCTTACTTCTCAAGTCTGACGTTATTACTTTTCATTTGTTGTTATTGATTAGCTGTCAGTGATAAGATCTTGCCTCTCAAAACAAGACAGGTGCTGGTGGAGATTTTTCCTTTTTATAAAATGTATGTAGAAAACAACTTATAGAAAATAGAAATAAAGAAGATAAAAATGAAAACAAATGCATATGCCATTTTGGAAATAGTAGTTAGATATAAAATATTGATATATTATAACTTTACTGACTCAGAAATAATATTAAGGAAAAAATTAGTGAGACATACTTTTCACAGGTGACCCACACATATTTATCTAACTTAGGTGCATATATATATATATATACACACACACACACACACACACACATATGTAAAAATATGTGTGTTTATATGTGTATGTATTCCTATTATCTCTACTCCATAGCTTGATTTTCTTAGGGAAGGAGTAGGGCGTATTTATCACTTTTATTAAAAGATCATTTTTAACCAGCTTCTTCACAAATAATCATGAAAAAAGCCAAATAATAACAATGTCTGTAAAGGAAGGCAGAGGACATTTTATTTTATATTAATCATATGAGTAAAAATAAAATGAAAACATAAATTGAGAAATTAAATATACATAACTGGAAGTAATCGTATAGTATAAATTGGGAAAGAGGAAGAATTTTATTACATTAGTGTATTTTTTGAAAAATGTATGTAAATATGAAATGAAAAACACTGTCAAAAAGTACATTCTACAGTGTACAAAGAATGCTGTTCACAGTGATTTCATTAATGAATTCTGTTTCTTTGTATTTACAATTGCTGTGTTATTGTTAGTTATTTTTATATCCAAACAGTGAAATGGAATATGGAGTATCACAAGACTTCAAGATGTGAACTGTGGCCCAAGCAACCGCAAGTGATTCTGAATGTTATGAACTAACTCTCAATGGGGGTTCATGTGGCAAAGCTCTGTTGTGTCTAGGACTCACTCTATTGTTGGGAGTTCTCCAAATTAACATCCACATAGACTACAGTTTTTACTAAAGTAAAAGTAATATAAATGCACTAATTAGAAGTTCAGTTATATATTTTCATCAATATTAACTGCAGTAATTTTCNTGAACTAACTCTCAATGGGGGTTCATGTGGCAAAGCTCTGTTGTGTCTAGGACTCACTCTATTGTTGGGAGTTCTCCAAATTAACATCCACATAGACTACAGTTTTTACTAAAGTAAAAGTAACATAAATGCACTAATTAGAAGTTCAGTTATATATTTTCATCAATATTAACTGCAGTAATTTTCTCTAATAACAAATGACATTTTTATAAGAATGTTTAATCAATGATGTTAATAATATTGCAAGTCACTTAATCATGTCTGACTCTGTGACCCCATGGACTATAACTAGGCTCCTCTGTCCATGAAATTCTGTAGGCAGAATACTAGAATGAGTAGCCATTCCCATTTCCAAGGGATCTTCCCAACCCAGGTCCTCGTCATTGCAGGCAGATTCTTTACCATCTGAACCACTATAAGACTGGCAACACAACATGAGTTGTTGTTATTTTATTTTATTTTATTTTTTAGTTTGTTTTACTTTACAATACTGTATTCCTTTTGCTATACATTGACATGAATCAGCCACAAGTGTATATGAGCTCCCAATCCCAACCCCTCCTCCCCCCTCCCGCCCCACACCATCTCTCTGGATCATCCCCGCGCATCAGTCCCAAGCATCCTGCATCCTGCATCGAACCTAGACCAGCAATTCGTTTCACTTATATCATACATGTTACAATTAAGTCCAATGTTGAATTGATTTTATCACTGCTTATGGATTTCCCATAGATAATTTTTTTTCCCACATCTTGGACAAACCACTTTACCTGACCCACTGTTGGTCCACCACTGGAAAGGATGCATAGCAAGTACTTCACATTGAGTGTAACAATATTTANCATACATGTTACAATTAAGTCCAATGTTGAATTGATTTTATCACTGCTTATGGATTTCCCATAGATAATTTTTTTTCCCACATCTTGGACAAACCACTTTACCTGACCCACTGTTGGTCCACCACTGGAAAGGATGCATAGCAAGTACTTCACATTGAGTGTAACAATATTTAAGTTTCAAAACACTTAAATGACATTGAAATTAAATTAATTAGAACTATCTAAGCTGTGTCTGGCAGACATTCAGGTCAACTTGCAGTAAGAAGGAATTTATTAAGATACTATGGGAATAAAAACTTTTAAGAATCAGGAGAGTTCCAGGTAATTTAGTCTCTAGAACAGGAATTGAATTATTTTTGCCATGTTTCTTTATATCCCACTTTTACATGGTATGGGAAAACCTGTACGACCATACTGTTAGTGAACAAGCAAATCAGCTGATTGTGGTGAAGGAAACTACAGTGTTTATTTTAAGGGTCAAGCAGGGAATATGGGCAGCCAGTGCTCAAAAGACCAAACTCCCCAATGTGTTTCAGAGAAGAGTCTTTAAATGCAAGGTAAAGGAAGGGAGTCTCTGGGTGTGTGATCAACTTATGCACAATTCTCTGATTGGTTGATGGTGACATCACTGGATGGAGTCACAGGTTAACATTATGTGCCAGGCAGTCTGGAAACTATGTGTTTAGGATTATCATGCAGTTAATTTCTATTTGGTTCCAGTTTTATTTGTAAAACAACTGAAAACAACTCAGGGTTGTACATCAGACACTGCTATCTATGTTCCTTAGTGAAGAACTAAAGATTCCATGACTGCTATGTGGCAGATTTCCTGTTGAAATTGTTACCAGTCCTCCTATCCCAGCTGCCATGTATTTTGTTTCTAACATGTTAACATTCTTTCAGTCATTAACTCTTGAGCCAGCATTTTTTTTTTTTTTTAACTCAGGGGAGGCCTAGGAACCTGGTTTTTCTACAGACAAAAAGCAGATGGAGGACATGAGGAGGAGTCTGTCCTGGGAAGGCTCCATAGCATTCTGCTTGTTTACATTATTTAGAATTGACATTCTCTATTGTTGCTTTGCTGCCATTCTCTATTGTGACTGCTATCTTTGAGGTCACATTCCTAACTTCTGACCAAGAAATGAATGGGAACAACTCCTAATTATTTCCAATTCGAAAAACCTAGGAAAGTAATCTGATCAGTCTGGCTTTCTTTGACTATACATTTCATACTATGAGTAGATTTAAAAAAAGCTCTTTGTTATAATATTTATTTTTAAGTTATAATGCATTATTATTTATATGCATTTGTGTTTCCCAGTAACCTTGAAACTCTTTAGAACAGGTGAAACAACAGTTAGTTTAGGTTCACAACAATCAAGTAGAACTCTAAGGCTAATAGGAATAGAATATTCTGTGATAACTAACAGTGAGAAGTTAGGGTGAAGAGGAAAGCGGTGAGTTGCTGTATTAAACATCTGTAGCTGTACTGAACAAATGAAAACTATGGAGAAGGATATTCAAAGATATGAAATGAAATGACCTTTTGCAGTGCTCAGAGACAGATATGTTGGGTGTTGTGAATATGGGCTACAAAGTGTACAAAACGGTATAAGAGATGTTTCCTGTCTTAGAGGCATTTGGGGAAATAAGGAAAATGTTCAATTCTCTAGCACTATAAAGTCTATCTGACTGATTTTAAATGAATGTGTCCATCAACAGATATATTATGATGATTATTCTATTTTGCATAAACATTTAAAGGAAGAAAATTCATGACATACAAGTGTGTCCAGCCACATGGAAGAAAAGGACTTAGAGTAGGAAATAATCAATGGACAACAATTGGATCTGAATACAGAATGAGATAAGGCCCAATCCCATGTACAAAACATAGCAAACTGGTGATCTTGAATAGACTACTCTCACAGGAGCAACTTATTTATAAAGTAGATGAAAGAACTGAAAAGTTATGGTACAGCCAGATAGAAGAGAGTCTTAGAGAATAAGGTATATGTATGGCAATGCAGAGGTAATAAATATTTCTAAAAGAACAATGGAAAATGAAAGCAATTTAATTAGACTGTAGAGTTCAGGATTGTTAGACATATAAGAAAATAAAAAACTGAAAATGAGAGAGTGAGTGAGATTGCTACTATCTGGTTTATAATCATGAGAGCACAGAAGAGATGAAGTGCAAAATGAATGGGAAAAGAGTACCACCGGCAGGAGGATATGAACTGAAAATTGATGATGGAGGAAGGGAACAATAAGCACATATTTCTGAGGATTTTTTTTCTTAAAATCTCTGTGCTGATTTTAAGGAGCCTTTCCAGAATCTCTTCCAACTATTGCAGTATCTTTAGTCAAGCTTAATTGCAAGAAAGGATGAGAAAATTATTGTAACTTGACGTTGCCTCGAAGATATAATTGGAATTCTGTTACAGACTTTAAAAGAAAACATGGATATACATGGATATGGAAAAGGCAGTATTACATTTCTGCAAAAAGCATTGCCAGCAGTGTTTATTTTTAATTGATAAGAAAATGAATGTTAAGTTTTCTCTAAAAGAAATATCAAATTCTGAAACTAAGAGTATATGGAGTTTCCAATTTATATGTAAGAGCCCAAGGAATTGTAATGTTACTTGAAATAGCATAAAAGTGAAAGTCTCTCAGTCATTCTTCGACTGCATGGACTACACAGTCCATGTAATTCTCCAGGCCAGAATACTGAAGTGGATAGCTTTCCTTTCTCCAGGGGATCATCCTAAGCCAGGGATTGAACCCAGGTCTCCCACATTGCAGGTGGGTTCTTTACAAGCTTAGCCACAAGGGAAGGCCAAGAATACTGGAGTGCTTAGCCTATCTCTTTGCCAGTGGATCTCCGCAACCCAGGAATTGAACCAGGGTCTCCTGCATTGCAGGGAGATTTTTTACCAACTGAGCTCTCAGAGAAGCCCAATATCCTATATAACATTGAATCAAAATGATTCTAACCCTGCATATTTATCTTGCAGTTGCCAGATTACATATATTTGATTGAGAAAATAAATATACATAGGGTTTCACATTGGTTTTAATTTTGAACAATTATAGATAATGTAAAATTAATATGTTATATGTATTCCTATATCAATTCACACATTTTGAAATGTTTCAAGGAAAAAAAGTAGGTGTGGGAGAGCTGTCTAGCTATAGCACTCTATATATAAGTCCTTAAATTTAGATAGGCTAAGGTAAGAATTTGGAGAAGGCAATGGCAACCCACTCCAGCATTCTTGCCTGGAAAATCCCATGGACTGGACGAAGGGGCCTGGTAAGCTACAGTCCATGGGGTCGCTAAGAGTTGGACATGACTTAGCGACTTCCCTTTCACTTTTCACTTTCATGCATTGGAGAAGGAAATGGCAACCCACTCCAGTGTTCTTGCCTGGGGAATCCCAGGGACGGCGGAGCTTGGTGGACTGCCATCTATGGGGTTGCACAGAATTGGACATGACTGAAGCGATTTAGCAGCAGCAGCAAGGTAAGAATTATGTAAAACAGGATGGAGATTTTTCTCTTGGTTGCAATACAATATATTTCTAAATATGAAATAATGCAAATAACTGATTGTATTTACAGTAATCTGGGACACAAGTATAACAATTTGCTAGATATTCACTTCTGCAACAAAATTTTTGCACTGAAGCATGTCTAACAATTAAGGAAAGGACAACAAAGACTTTATAGTGCTCTTATCTAAGTGACTTTTAATTTTTGCTGTTGCATTTTTAAATCCTCATGTATGCTTAGTTAGGGCCTATTTATTGCCTAGTTTCATCACTCTTCTGGTTTTTTGCTGCCACAGTACCCATTTCAATTTAGAATAATACATCTGCATTTGACATATATAAACATTAAAGGCAGGAAGGGATACTTTACCATGGTGCAAGAAGGAATAAATGAAAGTAATAGAAGTGGAAATAAGAGAACAGCAAGTATCAAAAGAAATCACCAAAATAGTTTTTATTAACTTTAACAGAAAACTTGGAAAGATACAAGGGCAAGAGTATCTTTTAAGACATTAGACCAAAACAGAACAAAAACAATAGGGAATTTAAAGAGTTTTACTTTAAGTATCTCATTGTCACCTAAGAAATTTTCAGTGACTAAGTTTAAGAGTAGATACACTGTCTCTGCCTCACCCGTCACTGAAGAAAAGAACCTCACAGTGAAAATTTAAAAAAGAAATAATACATGATGGTATTATAACTTAAGCATAGAATAAAGAAATAATTTATTCATTGTTATATTTTCTTTGATTCTCAAAAAATAATAGGTTTGTTTTTTTCAGTTCAAATCAGGGAAAGCCGTTTCTATTGTTTCCTTTCATTGAAACTGATTTCCATTTGAAGGAATCTGAAAAACTAGGTCGGCATTTCTCAATAGTTACTAGTTAAAATTACAGAATTCTGTTCCTTGCTACAGACCCACTGAACCAGTATTTCTGGAGATGATTTTCTATACACTGTCATGTACCCCCAGGGAAGTGCAATTTCAAATTTCTAAAATTTGAAAAGCATTGAGCAACACAGTAATATAAACTTTACCCTGAAAAATTAATAAGAACCAGAGTAAGTTAAATATCCAAAGGTAAAACAAAAGCATGAAAAAGTGATAGTTTATTGATATATTATGTATATGTTGTACATTTACATGTTATTAATTTATACTAAAATTTTAACAGATATTATATACATATATGTATATATAATACACTTCCTTACATCTGTCTGTAAATATACAGAATTGAATACAAGTATTTGTATAGCAATCCAAATATCATATAAAAGGAATTTATATATATCTTGCAAATAAAATTTTTTCCAGTTACTCAAGCACATTTATTTCTCCACTTAATATTCCTTAAGCTTACTAGTCACTTATGTGTTGTATTCTATTTAGATTGCATTTTACTGTAAACTAATTGAAAGCAATATTTCTACATGATAAATTTTTATTATATCCCTGAACACTGTACTTTACATGTAGTATTCTAAGTATGTAAGTTGAAAATGTTACTACCTATGTGTTATGAAAGCATGTACTAACATAAGTTTTAAAAGAGATAAGCAATATATTCTAGCCTGTGGACATGGAACAACAGACTGGTTCCAAATAGGAAAAGGAGTACCTCAAGGCTGTATATTGTCACCTTGCTTATTTAACTTATATGCAGAATACACCATGAGAAATACTGGA
>SJYA01000872.1:52571-81637 GCA_006410615.1 Neotragus moschatus
CATGTATGGATGTGAGAGTTGGACTGTGAAGAAAGCTGAGCGCGAAGAATTGATACTTTTGAACCGTGGTGTTGGAGAAGACTCTTGAGAGTCCAACCAGTCCATCCTAAGGAGATCAGTCCTGGGATTTCTTTGGACGGAATGATGCTGAAGCTGAAACTCCAATACTTTGGCCACCTCCTGTGAAGAGTTGCCTCATTGGAAAAGACTCTGATGCTGGGAGGGTTTGGGGGCAGGAGGAGGAGGGGACGACAGAGGATGAGATGGCTGGATGGCATCACCTACTCAATGGACGTGAGTTTGAGTGAACTCTGGGAGTTGGTGATGGACAGGGAGGCCTGGCGTGCTGCGATTCATGGGGTCACAAAGAGTCGGACATGACTGAGCAACTGAACTGAACTAGCAAAAAGGATCCATTCAGGGAAGGAGCTAGAGACGATAATTGGAAAGGGAATAGGAGTCAAATTATGAAAGAACTTTGATGCTCTGTGTCTTAGTCCACTTGAGTCTTTGTAACAAAATAGCCTAGACTGGGTGGCATTTCTCACAGTTGTGGTGACTGGTAAGTCCAAGACCAAGACACCAGAAGATTTTGGTGAGGGCTTGCTTTCAGTTTCATGGATGGCTGTCTTCACTAGACCCTCACATGGTGGAAAAAGCAGGGCATCTCTCTGGGGTATCTTTTTGTAAGGTCACTGATCCCATCAATGAAGACTCTGCCCTGTGATGTATAGATGCCAACCTCTTTAGCTTTGTTTACTTTGTATTGTTCCCCAAGGTATTTCACTAGAGGATGGAGATGGATCTTCTACTGAAAAGATTCCTTCACTGTGTTTCACTGTTCAGTGTCCTTATTTTCTTTGTTTCACTATACAGTATCCTTATTCTCTTAGTATGAAGTGGAAAAATCCACATTTAGTTTATTTTTAGGGACCATATTTTCAGTAATCACTCTGAAATTGTAGTTGAACAGTTCTAGTTATATATTCTGCTTTTACCACATTTATTAGTATTGTCCCTGTTCGTATATACTTTCTCAGTAAATATCTTCCATTTTTTAACTATATAGCTCAATTTTTAGCAACTACTTTTGACCTAGTTAGTGATAACTTTAAAGAAAATAGTTAAAACTAGCAGATCTCCCTACTTATTCTAGTGATGATTTCCAAACACATAACTTCTCCAACTCCCACAGCTTACATTATCTCTGGAATTGAAATGACTGCAAGACTGTCAGAAATCGCTTATTGTAATTTTGTAAAATGACTCTCTCAACTTAATCTTTTAGTAAAACCTCTGTTGGTGAGTCATTGTACGAATAGGTCTTTGTTCTGCCCTCTTTCTTTTCGTGACTGTATCTATCCTTTTCTCTCCTGCATTTCATATTCTTTTTATTTGCTTAAAATCCATGCTGGGGAGGAAAAAGTTCTCATCAGTGAAAGAAAGAGCACTTTGTAACTCCTCCCCACCTTGTACGTCCATTTTCTTTTAGAAAGACTAATTTCTCATGGTCAGGCCCTTTAATCTTCTTATGCCTAGTGTACTCTTCTTATGTGTTTTAAATCTATTTTAAATCTGTTTCACTTTCTCTGTACGCAGTTCTCTCTCTCCTTCAATCACGGAGTCAGTTTATCTGTCTCAAAATACTGTGCATCTCTTTCTTACTCAATTGTTTTACTTTAATTCTTATTTCTGCAAAATATGTTAAATAAAAATGTTTATCACATAATAACTTGGCGAATCTGGTCAAGGTGTTGTTAGTACTATATATCTTCTAAATTAACATTTGTGGCAGGAAGAGCGCTAGATTAGGTATCAGAAAAACTGGTTTGTTGTTACTTTTCCAGTACAATCATATGACCTTATTTGTAGTATGAAGGAAGCAATCTCTCATGCCTATGTCACATAGCTATTTTAAGAAGTGAATTTTTGTGATAGTATCTTTAAAAGATCAAATAGCTTTCAGTCAGGTACCTTTAAATGAGGACACTAGTCCGTCTAGTCAAGGCTATGGTTTTTCCAGTGGTCATGTATGGATGTGAGAGTTGGACTGTGAAGAAGGCTGAGTGCCAAATAATTGACGCTTTTGAACTGTGGTGTTGGAGAAGACTCTTGAGAGTCCCTTGGACTGCAAGGAGATCCAACCAGTCCATTCTGAAGGAGATCAGCCCTGGGATTTCTTTGGAAGGAATGATGCTTAAGCTGAAGCTCCAGTACTTTGGCCACCTCATGCGAAGAGTTGACTCATTGGAAAAGACTGATGCTGGGCGGGATTGGGGGCAGGAGGAGAAGGGGACGACAGGGGATGAGATGGCTGGATAGCATCACTGACTCGATGGACGTGAGTCTGAGTGAACTCCGGGAGTTGGTGATGGACAGGGAGGCCTGGCGTGCTGCGATTCATGGGGTCGCAAAGAGTCGGCCATGACTGAGCGACTGAACTGAACTGAACTGATATCTCTGTGTAGGAATTAGTTAAAGTTGTGGGGTGAGTGGCATTTCAGAGAGGGAAGTAGTAAGATATGAAATGAAATGGTTCATTTGGATCTCTATAAGTAACTTAGTGTGGCAAGAATATAGTATATCAGTGGAGTATCAGGAGATATGGTTGGAAAATCATGGATGTGCTTTAAAAGTTGCAGACAATCATTTAAAGATTTAAAGTAGGGGAGTGACATAAAATTTGTATTTCCAGAAGCTTATTCCGCAGTCAGGGTAGATGACAGATGGAGGGAGGCTAGAGTTAGGGAGACTCTTGAGGAGGCTGTTGCATTTAATAAAGGTCAGAATTGAGAACTGGAAGTAACATGAATTTAAGAAGTAAAGAATAGATGCAAAAGATGCTAATCAGATGGGATCTATGGAACTTACACTCTGATTAATGTGGGTGGTAGAAAGGCATTTATTAAAAGAGAAAATTTTATAATCCTTCTTGGGCTTCCGGCTTAGCTGGGTTCCCTGCCATCAACTGCTATGGAGAATAAAATGAAAGGAAACGAAAGAGGAGAATTGATTTGAGGAATGTTAAGCTTGAGGTATTAGTTCCATATCCAAGTGCACATGCTTTGTTTTAGTTGGAAGAAGGGAGAGAGAATTTGGGACTTGTCTGTGTAGTAGTAATGAAGCCCTGGACTTGAATCAGATTTCTCAGGCACGGGGCCAGGTCTCTTGTTATACCTTATTCTAAAAGTTGTTCCCTTGAGAAATAAATAGTTCCCCAGAGACAAGGATACACATGGCCCTTGAGTCATGTTCCTGGTCCTTGGTGTCAATTCCAAATCTGAGTCTTCTCTTCACAGTCAGTCACGAGAATCTTTGGACATGTAAATGAAACTAACAGTTTCCTATTGTTCTTATAACTAGAAGTAAACAATACTATAAGTCTAATCCAAGTACATTTTAAATATCTAGTAGAGTCATAGTAATAGCAGTCTTTATTTTTGTTTTTCTGTCTTGGAGTTTACTGTAAATTGGTTATCAAATGCTTTTCATTAATTTATCCTCATGAAAGCAGATGCTAACGTAACATCATAAATTCAACTTATGATAGTAGCATACCTGAAAATCTCCTCGATATATAATTATAATGCCAATTATTTTAGTGTATTTACTTGGCAGCTTTGTTGGGAACTTGAGCCTTTCTCCAGCCATATCTTCAATTATGAGTCCTTCCCATTCCACCTGTTCCCTGCCTTCTGCTGGCTTTCACCTTGAGACATGAGCTGTGCTTTAACTTCTCCTCTCCCTATAGCATTGTAGCCCAGCTTCTTGATTTCCTTCTTTCAAGCTTCTCTGACCCTATTGCCTGGTTGTTGTTTTTTTTTCTTTCTGACTCTGGCAATTTCATAACAAAGCTGCATTTTTGCCATTGGGAGGTCAGGCGGAGTCTGAACGTACGACTACAGAGACCAGAATGAGTGCCTGCACAACTGCAAGGGCACTATAATGGCTGTGGCTTCCACAGATATTATTTTAGAGAAGAAATTGCCCTTTGTGTCTGGATCCTTCAAAATTCAAGGACTGCCAGCTGCCTGTAATTGGTAGACATACTCAAACATTTTTATGGCCGCACCTAAATATGAAGGGGGGAAGTTGGATTGATTCCTGCAAACATTTAAAAGGAGTGTATTTTACAGTGTCAGTAGTGGTCTGGGTAAAGATAATGAAAAATGTGTGTTTTTTTTTTTTTTAGAACTCCTGATCATGGCTTTTTTTTTTTGCAAGCTGTCAGAAAGCCATTCATTTAGACCTGCATACACCACACTCACTGACTCTCTTAAAATCATTTCGAGGATGTTCGCAGATACCAGAGAAAATGTTTAGTTCACAGATACACACTGTAATATGGAGTAGAATGCCAGTGTAGAAAGCATATATGGAGTGAGACTGAAACTTTGTAATTATTTATTGGATAGTGGCAGTTTAACAGGAAGCAGTATTTGACTCTTTGTTTTCATGCCAAATGAAAGAAGATAATTCCCAGCTGTTTCATTTAAATTCTAGACCTACATAGAAATCCACATGCTAGCAAGTAAATAGAACTCCTTTTCAGTTTTTCTAAATGGTCAATCAGATTTATATGAAAAACCAGATTATATTTTCTCTGACAATAGTATTAAAAAAGATAGTATCCCCAAATCTTGCTTCATTGTATTACAACTGTCCTTCCAATACTTTGGATTGTAATCCATGGAAATCCACCAAAGTGCAAGAGTTTTGTATTGTTTTCTTTTATTCCCCTTGCCCCTGACATCAGCTCTGATGTTAAGCCATTCTTTTAGTTATAGTTAAAATGAGACATGCATGGGTGATTTGCAGTTAACTCCTCGCCTCCACACACACAAATGCCTCAGCCTTACATCTAATCATGATTCATGCCTTATGCCAGATTCTTGCTGTCATCCCAGCACCAGCAGATGGTGGGACATGACCCCTGGGGCAGTCTGCCCCAGTGTTCTAAGGTTGTACATCTTTTGGTAGCAATGGTCAGAAAAGGAAGAATTTTAATGTGGCAAATTGAGTTTTTCTTTTGACTTCTTGCTTTAAAAAAATAAATTAATGGAAATTTGGTGTCAGATTTTCAGGTGGTACCATAAAAACTTTTTTTAATCCCAGAAGCAAAAGTGAAAAGGCACATTGTATTTTATAAATGGGCTTGCTGAAAGAAAAGACAGCTGCTGTGTTTATATTTTATCATGCAAACTCTACATTTGTAATAATCTGAATTGTGAGAAATAAGTGAGTAACAGCATACAAAAAAGACAAATTTCATTTATTTGTGCTTAAGTACGTTTTCTGTTGTAAAGAATGGCACCAGTGGATGCCAGAGGACACACGTTGAGCTGTTAGTGAAATTGAGTCTGAATTTGCTCCTTATGCTCTGTGATTACTATGATTGGTGACTTTAGACAAGTTTGCTTCATCTTTCTGGACCTCGGCTTCTTCACATAACAGAAAATGTTGTTTTTGCGACTTCACTTTCCCTTTTCACTTTATGCATTGGAGAAGGAAATGGCAACCCACTCCAGTATCATTGCCTGGAGAATCCCAGGGACGGCAGAGCCTGGTGGGCTGCCGTCTATAGGGTCACACAGAGTTGGACACGACTGAAGCGACTTAGTACTAGTAGTAGGCCTATGGTAGAAAAAGGAAATGCATGGATGGAATTTCAACATTAACTAATCCTGATTACTTGATCTTTTGTACTGGATAAACGTAAACACATAACTACAGTATTTGCAAAGGAATGTTTTTAAGATAATAAATCCATGGAATTTTTACAATTTTTACAGATTTTCCCATGTAATTTTCTACTGATTCAGCCATTAATTCTAGCTCCTCCTGATGACGTTAAGAATATTAAAGCTCTCTAACCCAGAATCCTGGGTAGTTATGGTTTGCACAGAACACTGCTGTTTAGCTTTTTGACCAGAACCTATGATTAGGGCTACATTTTGCATTCAGTAAGCATGCACACACAGTTACATATGCGAATGTAACTCAGTGTTTTACCTTACTATGCATGAACAAAAGTTTTTTCTATTCTTTTGTTGTAGATATTGTTAATTCTGTTTCTCTTTTTAAGGAATTGCTGGTCCTTATTCACCAAATTGATTTCAGGGTTCTTAATGGATCGGGACCCACAGTGTGAAGAACATTGAGCTGAGCAATCAGCACTTACTATAAAGAAATAATTATTTTTTAGACTTTCTCAAATTATTAAAAATGATTTCCTACTCTATTGATCGCAGCAGCTGTCATTTACTTAACAAGAAATCTTTAGAGTTCTTTTATTTATATGTGTATTCAAAGGCTATAAAAGATATTGAGGAGCTACACATAGAAACAACATTCAAATAGAATGTTTTGGGGTGTCTGTGAGTTTGATATAGCTTTGGACGGCCTGTCTAATTTTCATGTTCAGAGTTGTGTTCCTGTTTTGCTGGAAGATTGGCATGGGGTGTCTTGCATGGGAGTTTGCTGGCTCTTGGGTGGAGCTTGGTCTCAGGGTAAGTATGGGAGGCTTTGGGGTGGGCTTTTATCTATTAATGTTCCCCAGTGTCAGGAGTTCTGTGATGGGTCCAGAGTTCTGGAGTTGAGCCTCCTGCCTCTTGATTTTGTTTCCCCCTCTTATGCTAACATCAAGAGTCTTCCCCCCATACAGCACAGAAGGCAAAAACCCTTAGGGTAATGGTGAAATGACTTTCCAGAGCCAGGAACACCCGAAGAGATTCATAGCTATATAAAGAGAAGAGGAGGGAAATAGAGGTGACTAGGGGGAGAAAAGGGAGAGTCAAAAGGGAAGAGAGCCATCAAGCCAGTGATCAGATCCTTTATTTTGAAGAGGTTGGTTTGCCTTTCTGGTATCTGGGTCCTCCACCAGCATTCAGAAGTTGTTTTGTGAAAGTTGCTCCACATACAGGTGATCTTTTGACATATTTGCGGAGGAGAAAGTGGTTTCCCTATCTTATTCTTCTGTCATCTTGGGATTGCCCCCTATATAAAATGTTCTAATGAGCCTTATAACTTCCTATTTTTAAACACTTGGCATTCCTCTTCACTGTTCAAAGTCAAATAGTAATTTTAGATTTGTTTCCTTGAGCTTTTACTTCCATCATTGCTCCAGGTGTTACTCTTCCAGGTGCACATCATTCCAGTTACTGTTTAATAGGTCATACTTCTTTACATGAAGTTGCTTGGTTTCATGCAAAGGCTCTTCATTTGTATTTTAACAAAGATGGAAAACAAAGAAAAGAAGTAGGCCTCTTGAATTTCTATATAACCATATAGAATTCGGAATGAAAGTGAAAGTCGCTCAGTGTGTCCGACTCTTTGCAACCCCACAGACTGTATAGTCCATGGAATTCTCCAGGCCGGAATACTAGAGTGGGTATCCTTTCCCTTCTCCAGGGGATCTTCCCAGCCCAGGGATTGAACCCAGCTCCCGCATTGCAGGTGGATTCTTTACCAGCTGAGCCACCAGGGAAGCCCAGAATTCTGAATACCATGGCCTTACTGCTGCCTAAACTACTTGCGGTTTTCATTAGTGGTATTTTGAATAAGTTGTGTGAGAAACACAGTAATCATATGCAACTGAATAGTCTCTTCTGTCACTTCATATAAAATGATATGAGGTGAGGTTTTTGCACATGTAATTAATTGCCACTTTTAATTGCTGTAGCATTATTGGAAGTCAGAATTTATATGTGTATAATAATACACTATTAGGAAACTCAAGGGAAGTAGAAAATAAAGCATTCCTACTCTGAATAGACAGGATTGAAAATAACATTGAAAAGTAAGTCTGGTATGCAAATGGTATATTCAGAAAATATTCCTTTGTAATCTGACTGTAGG
Organism: Neotragus moschatus; assembly: GCA_006410615.1. NCBI lineage: Eukaryota > Metazoa > Chordata > Mammalia > Artiodactyla > Bovidae > Neotragus > Neotragus moschatus. The sequence goes on from SJYA01000872.1 coordinate 60,429, forward strand.
TTTACAAAAGATTGTATTAAAAAGTGTTTTGCATAGGGAAAAACTAAGATAAAAGCAGTTTGTGGAACTGAAGATAATTTTATATTAATACACATATTTTAATATAATTTCTATTATAGATGGAGAAAATTCTTAAAGAATTTACTGTAGATGTAATTGTCAGTGTTAGTGTTGAAGACGTTCACTGAAGCTCCTTGTATGTATCTCTTTCAGATATGGAAACAAGTGAAAAAATCCAAGGAAGTGGAATACTTCAAGTGTTTGCAAGTCTGTTGATTCCACAGTCCTCCTGCACAGCCAAAGTAGCTAACGTCATAGCAGAAATAGCCAAAAATGGTGAGGTTTTCCTCGAGAACTTTTCTGCTGGGAACATCTTCAGTTTTACACCCTACCTGTCAGTATGTTTTATTAATTTATGTTTGCATTTTGTAGATTAGACCTTTTTTTAAAAAAAAAAAGTCTTTGTTTTTCTTTCCATTAACTTTTTTTCATGTAATTGTTTAAAATGACTGTAGTCATTCTGTTCATCCATTGCTCATTTGCTATTCCATCCTGTCAGAGCAGAGTTAAAGAATGGCACTGCTCGTCCCTGCTGTACCTGTACCGCTCGTTACTTTGGTTACAGGATTCTTGAATTGTCATTGAGTCGTTCATCTTCATTGTCGCAGGAGACCTTGCCTTTTTCAGTGTATGCGTTGTTTTATGTTATATCCAGATAAACTCACCTTTTTTGTGTGTGTGTGACCTACTGACAAACCTACTGACATGGCACTTGACTGCAGTAGTGAAGTCAGAATACATACTGTGTTTCCTGAGTTCATGAGAAGCATTTATTTCTTCAGTGTCCATGTATATATACTCTGGAGAAACCTTCATGAGAAGCATTTATTTCTTAAGTGTCCGTGTGTATATATACTCTGGAGAAACAACCTCAAAGCATGGATTATATAATAGCCATCCAGTTATATGTGGTTTATATCCAAGGGAGAGGGGATACTTTGGAAGGTATTTCAGGGATATTTTGTAGCAGAAATATTGGTATATGATTTTAGTTCAGTCAATTTAAGAAAAACACTGACTTAAAAAAAATTTCTTTTAAACTTTAGAATTACTTTACTGGTTTTTGCCATACATCAGCTTGAATCAGCCACAGGTATACTTACATCCCTTCCCTCTGAATCCTTCCTTCCATTTCTCACCCTCCTAGGTGGTCAGAAAGCACTGGGTTGAGCTCCCTGTCCGCAAGCTTAGTCACTCAGTCATGTCCAGCATCTTGTGGGCTGCCGCTGCCCCAGGGCCAAATTCCCACTTGCCGTCTGATTTGCGTATGGGAATGTGTGTGTTTCCTGCCACTCTCTCAGTCCGTCCCACCCTCTCCTGCCCCCACTGTGTCCATCTGCATCTCCACTGCTGCCCTAGGTTCATCAGTACCATCTTTCTAGATTCCATACAAAGGCATTAATAGACAATATTTGTCTTGTCTGTTTCTGACTGACTTCACTGTACAATAGGCTGCAGGTTCATCTACCTCGTTAGGACTGACTCAAATGCATTCTTTTTTATACCTAAGTCATATTCCATTGTATGTATGTACCACAGTTTCTGTATCCATTCATCTGCCAGTGGACATCTAGGTTGCTTCCATGTCCTAGTTATTGTAAAAAATGCTGCAGCAAACATTGAGGTACATGCATCTCTTTCAGTAATGGTTTTCTCAGGGTATATTCCCAGTAGTGGGTTGATTGAGTCATATGGTAATTTTATTCCGAGTTTTTTAAGGAATCTCCACACTGTTCTCCATAGTGGCTGTGTCAGTTTACATCCCCACCAGCAGTGCAAGAGGGTTCCCTTTTCTCCACATCCTCTTCAGCATTTATTGTTTGTAGATTTTTTAAATGATGGCTGGTCTAACCAGTGTGAGGTGATACAACATTGTAGTTTTGGTTGGCATTTCTCTAATAGCAAGGGATGTTGAATATCTTTTCATGTTTGTCCTTCTGTATGTCTTCTTCGGAGAAATGTCTGTTTAGGTCTTCTACCCATTTTTGATTGGATTGTTTGCTTTTCTGGTTTTGAGGTGCATAAGCTGCTTGTGTATTTTGGAGATTAATCTTTTGTCAATTGTTTCCTTTGCAGTTATTTTCTCCCATTCTGAGGGTTGTCTTTTAATCTTGTTTATTGTTTCCTTTGCGGTGCAAAATCTTTTAAGTTTAATTAAGTCCCATTTGTTTACTTTTGTTTTTATTTCCATTACTCTATGAGGTGAGTCCAAGAGGATCTTGCTGTGATGTATGTCAAAGAGTGTATTGCTTATGTTTTCCTCTAAGAGCTTTATAGTTTTTGGCTGTAAATTTAAATCTTTAATCCACTTTGAGTTTATTTTTGTGTATGGTGTTATAAAGTATTCTAGTTTCATTCTTTTTCAGGTAGCTGTCCAGTTTTCCCAGCATCCCTTACTGAAGAGGTTGTCTTTTCTCTATTGTATATTTTTGCCTCCTTGGTGAAAAAATAAGGTGGGGCTTTCTGTCTTGTTCCATTGGTCTGTATTTCTCTTTTTGTGCCACTCCTGTTCTGTCTTAATGACTGTAGTTTTGCAGTATAGTCTGAGGTCAGGAAGGTTGATTCCTCCAGTTCCATTCTTCTTTCTCAAGACTGCTTTGGCTATTCAGAGTCTTTCATGTTTCCATGCAAATTGTGAAATTTTTTGTTCTAGTTCTGTGAAAAATACCATTGGTAATTTGATAGGGATTGCATTGAATCTGTAGACTTCCTTTGGGTTGTGTAGTCATTTTGACAATATTGATTCTTCCAAAAACATGGTATATTTTCCCATCTGTTTGTGTCATCTTTGATTTCTTTCATCAGTGTCTTCCAGTATTCTGCATACAGCTTTTTTGTCTATAGGTAGGTTTTTCCCTAGATGTCTTATTCTTTTTGTTGCAGTGGTGAATAGGATTATTTTCTTAACTTTTCTTTCTGATTTTTCACTGTTAGAACCACTGACTTCTTAAAGCAGTTTTTAAGCATAAAGGAAGGCCATGCTAAATGCAATAGCATTAGTATGCCTCTATTTCTCAAAGTTTGATATTATTTTTAGTCTTTTTATTTCAGTAAGTTGCATATATTATACTTTAAAAAGAAGAAATTTTAAAATTCTGGTCTCAGTTTTACACAATTTTATACATTGTGTAATCACTATGCAGGTGGCCTTGTAAAGTACCAGTATATGTTATTTTTGGTCCAGTAAAACAGCTTGTTCATGTGTGTGATACCAGAAAGAATTGCCATGAAATTTTAAAATTTGTTTTGTTGTTGTTTAGTCGCTGTGTCTTACTCTTTGCAACCCCACAGACTTCAGCATGCTAGGTTTCACTGTCTCCCAGAGTTTGCTCAAACTCATGTCCATGAGTCAGTGATGCCATCCAGCCGTCTCATCCTCTGTCGCCCCCATCTCCTCCTGCCCTCCATCTTTCCCAGCATCAGGGTCTTTTCCAGTGAGTCAGCTCTTCATATCAGGTGGCCAGAGTATTAGAACTTCAGCTTTAGCATCAATCCTTCCAGTGAATATTCAGGACTGATTTCCTTTAGAGGATTAATTGGTTTGTTCTCCTTGCTGTCCAAGGGACTCTGAAGAGTCTTCTCCAGCACCACAGTTTGAAAGCATTAAAACTTTAGCCCTCAGCCTTCTTTATGGCTCAGCTCTCATGTCTGTCCATGTTTCTTTGCAGGTTTCATTTGTTTAGAGGTGCTCGAAATATATGTTAAATTTCAGTGAGGTTCTATATTGGTAAATCATTTTTTTGATTGTTAATGAAACCTGATCGTCTGTTGTTTGCATGTATGTCTAAGCTCCTGTGGTTATAGTCACTATGCTCTGCCTTGGATTTGAGCTGGTCATAAATGTTGAGAGATTCCTAGAGGGTCTAGGAGTATTTTGTGTACTTCAAGCAGATTTGAACTGCTCTGAATAGATAGGGTTTACCTTAGGACAACAAAGAACTCTTGAGGCAGATCTAGTTTGAGAGTGAAACCCCTCCAGACATTGTTAACCTAGACCAGCCACTATCTAAATTCTTCTTAGGTGCAAGGTAGCTTGATTTTTATATCAAGTAGTTTATTTTTAACTTCATTAGAAACACAGTATAATTTCCAGAAATCCGTTTTTATCTTTAAGCTTTTTTCCTTAAGAATGAGCACGCACACCTAACATAGATGGAGAAATTGTGAATAGCTGATTTTGAAATGGATTGCCATTCCCATATGATCTCACTGAGTAATGTCAGTGCTCATAATAGTTTGTCACAGTTTCACGATACCTCCGCTGCTATAGCTTGCTTCTAGTAACACTTTAGTAGATGACGGCTCTGTTTCAGAGACATAATTAGTAGCATTTATACTTTTAATTAGAGGCTTGTTAAGGGCCTGTCACTAATCTCTGCTGGTTAAAATAAATGGGACCCAATTTAAGTGGTTGTTTATTGCTTAATCACCACTTTGTTGTTGCTGTTTTTTAAGTAACTGGCTGAGAAAGTAGATTAGAGTCTTCTTTTTAAAATAAATATCTTCAGAAATGCAACATGACCCAACAGAGGTATTAACTGGGCTTAGATTTCTTCTTGTTAGAAACTTGGCAATGAAAGAAAATTGTGTGAACTGGAAAAAAAAGAAATTAGAAGTTGATAGGTTCATTGTTACTCTGCTATGCATGTTACATAACAACAGAAGAGAAATATTAGCATATACTTCTTAGATTTTGATTAATTTTAAAATTTTATTTAAATTTTGATTTCCAAAAATATCCTCTAAAAATTGACGTAACTGACTATGTGCTGATGTTCATAAACCAGAGGATTATTAAGAAGTTCCAGGTACAAGTTTAATGTAGGAGCATAGCTATGACCATAAGTTACAGTAAGAGATTTGATACTTTTTAGAGTAAGTATTCCTCTAGATAACAGATTTAAGATGAATTTGGGAGAAAGAAAAAATAATAAGAAGAGAAAGTGTCCATGAATATTTCTTCCTTTTTAGAATTGTACTCTTAAAGTATCTATTAATAATAGCAACAATATATTTCTGAAACTAGGTGCTATTTTGTGTATAGAGTGCTAATAGGTGAAGTTGTAAAAGCAAGTAACAACTTTAGGTCTTATTCTCCTCCTCCTCTTTCTCCTCTTATAACATGCAGTTAAGAAAATAGTGATAAATTAGGATAATGAAAGTTGATGAAAAATTGTTTTGGTTTATGGTAGAGGCTGTCAGCAAGCCAAATATGATCCCATTCATTTTTGTGTACTTATTTCATGAAATATTTAGTAGGGTTGTAATAGTACTTTTGGACAGTGGTGTACTCTTCAAATAGCAAGCCATCTTAAACATTTTAATAAGTACGAATAGTAAGTAAATATGTAATTAAGGAAAGTTATTTATGTAATTGTGAATGTTTATATTTTTAATTAACCATATCTCTTATTTTCAGAATTTATGCGAATTCCGTGTGTGGATGCTGGATTGATTTCACCACTGGTGCAGCTGCTAAATAGCAAAGACCAGGACGTGCTGCTTCAAACGGGCAGGGCTCTAGGAAACATATGTTATGATAGCCGTAAGTGTTGACATAACAGTGGTATACTTACAAACTTTTGTTAAGAGTCATGACTTCTGTAATGATTCTGCTTTGAGTGTTAGCACTCTCTCTTCTAGCCGCAGACATTAACGTGGGGGCAGTATGACTTAGTTCTGCTTATGAAACTGAGCTGATGGAAATTTGGGCCATAGTATTCTAAACTAAGACTTATCCGACATGAATTTTTTTGTGTGTGTGTGATTTCACAAATGATATTTTCAGAAGAAAGTAAATTTCTAAGTTATGGAGCTTTTAATTTTACGGAGAAAATATCTTTTCAGTTAGGCTTTATTGAACTACCATCTCTGGATGAGAATGCTTCTGAACACATTTTTTAGTTTCTAAGTCTATCCAAATACATTTCAATTCCTTGCAATTCAGTAAAGCCATTCATAAAAACCACTCTCTTTCAAGAGCTAGATTGGTTTATTGCATCTTACATTGACTCCATTCCTATTTGTCATAATGTCATTTTCATCCTTACCACTTTATACAATATTACTGTTCCTACTAGGCAAAGAGAAAGCAAGAACTTGGGTATGAGTATAGATTTTGCAAAATTTTTACATTTTCTACCTTTTCTTCCCATATATATGCAAATGAAACACAGAAAAAAAATCTTGAGTATAGTCAGTTTAATTAGACTTATCCTGATTTTCCTTTGATTTTTATTTTCAGAAACAAAAACACATTTTTAAACACTTGCTTTTAGCATCTCCTAAGAATTTATTTAATTCAATAAAGTCACAAACATATTCATTTATGATAAAAGAAAGATAAAAAAAAAAGATTAAAACCATAGGTTTCAGTTGTAACTTCTCTGTAGCAGTAGTGATAAGGCTAGCCTCATTTATTCTTTCCTTACTTTTTCTGAAATATCATGTTATAGCTGAGGACACAGGTATCTTTTATTATGAATTTTAAATGGAGAATTTGAGTCCTCAATATTGCTTATAAATTGACCTTACTTTGCCTTCATTCCAGTTCTTACTTATCCTAGGGTATTAGCTTTGTTCACAGAATCTTAGTGCTTATGTTTATGACTTTATGCTTTCACATTTAGAGTTTTTATTAAACACCATAGTTTATAATACTACCTTTCAACAATGAATGTGTATTTTGTATGATTGATTTTAACAATGTGCATTTAATAGAGCACTGTAGAGTGATAGGTAAAGATTGATTGCAGTTGTTTGGAACACAATCATTACTCTTTATTCTTGTGTTTGTTATTAGATTTTAAGGCTATCAAGTATTCTTTCATCTTTGTTCAGTTTAGATAGTCTTGAATTATGCATTGCTTGAACATCATAGGAATTAATCTGTTTTGAGTACTTTTGTTCTAGAGTTTCACTTAACATTGGCACAATAGAAGAAATACCCATAGTGATCTGTTGCCTCATCTTGCTATGATTTTTATGGGCACAGAGTAATTTTATTTCCTGTGTACTCTAAAGAACCTTAGTTAGGGTAATAAAGGTGTAGTTAATAAGATTATCACTTTTGATGAAACTGAAGTCCATTATAATACTGTTTGTCATATCCATTTGCTCTGTTCTTATGAGGTATACTGTCTGTAAAGTCTATGGCTATGCTTTAGGCTATAAAGTTAATTTTTTTGTTTCATTTATTTATGAATATAACCACTTTATGTGCATTAAATTCAATGAAAATTATAGCTGAATAGAAAATTAAGCATAGTGAATACAGACTAATTTTTTAATTTTTATACTTTTAGATCTTCTTTAAGGAAAATGAAGTTAGTAGTCTTAAAATGAATAAATACAAAGATTTATTTCTTTACAGTTTATTACTGTAAATCGTGGTAAAATGTGTTCACTGTGCCATACTATCTTAAGCATATAACTTCCATAATACTATATACTTTCTTATCCTTTTATTTGAAATTAAATTTCTATAAACTTCTCAGTGATTCTGCAGAATAGTTGTAGGAAGAGTAGGCCCCTTTAATTATAAGAATGATAACAAAGTCTAGAAATGTGAGGCTATATGGTTGATTTTTTAATTTAATTAAAATCCATGGACATTTTATGACAATTGGGAGTTTGAAAGAACTAAGAAATTAGATTTATCTTTTTAAAAAGTATTGAATAACTTCTATTGTAATGAATTAATTAACCTTCTTCCTTCTTAATAATGTAATACTTCATTCCTAAAAGGAGAATAGACAGCTATAAATGACAGCCTTGTAAATAAAAGGAAAATTCTTCTTACAAATAACATGTGATTTAAAATTTACATGTGTATTTTATCAAACTTACCCATAGGACTGATCAGTTTATTCTTGTTTTACAAATGTATTCCAAATGAATAATCTTTTAATGTGGGTTTATTTAGAATTTTATTGGGCCTACAATACATAGTAAAGTCAATGTATGGATAAAGTAACAGAGAATTCAGTATTAGAGATAAAAGCTTAAGCAATGTGTGCATATTTATAGATTTTTATTTGATAGTTAAAACATAAGGCATTTGCTACCATATTTCAGTTAAAAGTTTTTTCTTTTTTAAAGAAAAGCTCTAACTGTAAAAAGAATTACACTTACCACAAAATTCATGGCCATCTTTTGAAAAAAGTAGGTCAGATTTCAGTTTTACCAGTTTTGACAGTGCCCATTTTAGGAGCTCTTCCTAATGGAAGGAAACTGTCTTATATAATCCTAACATCAGGTAATAGCCTGATATAACTGCTAAATAGGACAGAGTGAGGCTTTGTTGCTGATGAACTTTTTGAATCCCAGTCTCTCTCTTGGATGTAGGGATGAAAGAGTCACTGAGTGGGAACGTTTTTCATTTAAAATGCTTAGTCTTTTTCTTGTGCTTCTAGAGAACTGCCAAGGCATTTATGGATTTCTCTTTCCAAGTATACAAACAGACTTCTGATATAAGAAATATTTTTAAAAATTCTTTTACCTGTAACTTTGCCCAAAGTACTCTTTTTATAAGAAGTTTAACACCTTTTAGATCAAAGAAGAGAAAAAAATTATATTTTAATTTGGAAAGAAGTCAGCAAAGCTTTGATGGGATACGCTAGGGGCTGTGATTTTAAATAAAGAAAAGTAATCTTGAATCTCAGAAATTCATACCTTTGGCTTATTTAATTACATGTTTCTCTCAAAAGTGTTATGGAAAAAAATGAGCTCTTTCTTCTTAACTGGCCATCTTTATGGTATTTTCTTCTTCTAATGATTAGTTTTGTGTATATAGCTTTGTATGTTTAAAATTGCTCATATACTTAAATGGTCTTATAGTATTGAAGAGCTTCGTGTTAAATTCCAACTCAGTGTTTATAATTTGCAGGGATAAATTAAGGACTAGAATCTCAGGTTTCTGTTTGTAGATTTTACAGCTTGAGGTCAGTAAATAATTGATATTGGAAATACTGGTTTAAAAAGTCATTTAATAGAGGCTAAAAGAATATGATTGCATGAAATTAAATATTTGCACCTTTTATATACCAGAGAAATAATAATACACAATTCAAATTATGCATGTGTACATGCATACTCAGTCATGTCTCACTCTTTGCAACTCTACGGACTGTAGCCCACCAGGTTCCTCTCTCCATGGGATTTTCCAGGCACTAAAAGTGTGTTGCCATTTCCTACTCTAGAGGATCTTTTTAGCCCAGGGATCGAACCCACATCTCCTATATGTCTTGCATATAATATATATTAAAATTAAATAAATATACCTCTTTATAGAAATAAAATTAATGCTTGTGATTATATAATTAGTCCTATTATTAGAAATGTGCACACTTAAGAAGCTTGTTTTATATGCTGCTCACTGAACATGTACCAAACTGAGGTGGTAATCTGGAGAAGGAAATGGCAACCCACGGGGAAATCCCATGAGCGGAGGAGCCTGGCAGGCTACACATGGGGTTGCAAAGAGTCAGACACGACTGAAGCGACTTAGCTACAGCAGCAGAAGTGGTAATCAGGCTTGCTGAAGCTAGTATTTATGAAGTGAACTAAATATTGTTTATTTCAATGACTTCAAGAAGTATAAAAAGGTGCCCAAGTATTCAATACATGTGTGGACCTATTTGTATTTTAGTGATTCTAACTATGCTACACTATTTCTGTATAATGAATAAAGAAAAAATCTATTATTCTAACTGAAAATGCTGAATATAGTTAGCAGTAACTCTGTAATATTTCATGATGTAAATTGGTTAGATAAGAATAATACAGATATGCTTTGAAATGTCTAGTTAGGGTATATTTATAGCAGTTATATTCAGTATGGAACTACTAATATTTATGTCTTGCATTTAAATAAATTTTTATTTCAGTGATATAAATTAGGTTAAATATTTGATTATGTTATTAAAGTGTTTGCAGGTCTATATGTTTGTCCTACTTTTTTTTTAAATGAATTTATTATCAAAGTGCATCATGTATTTAAGAAGAAATAACTGTAAGCAGCTGTTAGTTTTAAGAGAAAGTGGTTATGGCTATTATCACATGAAAATCCTCCATTGTAAAGATGTCCTAAATATATAGTAGTTAGAGATAGATGATGTTTTGTTATACTATCATAAGCTCTATTAAAAGTTCATGCCATTAAAGAGTTTTAAATATGGTGGAGAAAGTAAATTGCATAAAGGAATAAACTTGTGGACAGTTACAGAGTGGTCAAACTATGTGATCAAACTAGTGATCAAACTATGTGGTTTTGATCAGAATGAAGATCAGTGGGTGAATGGAGTAGTAATTGGAGCTTTTTTTTTTAGCAATTAAGCAAATAGTGCATTGTTTATAAAATATAGCTTTTAAGTTAATAAGATTATAAAAAGTAAAGTTTTGATATGCTCTCTGGAAAGGAAATATTACAGATTGATAAGATTTCTAGATGTACCATTTACTAAGTTGTCATTTGATCTTTCTGAATTTTAGTTGCCTCATTGGAAAAGTGGGCTGTTGAATGGATTAAATGAGGTTTATATATAGATAAATTATGAACTGCTGTGCAAAGGGAATATGTAGCATTTGCATATAGTCATTTGTCTTGTTCAGTTTGGGCTGCTATAACAAAATACCATTGACTGAGTGGCTTAAACAACCAGTGTTTATTTCTGTTTTGGAGGCTGGGAAATCTACCCAGGATCAAGGCAGCAGTAGATTCAGTATCTGGTGAGGACACTCCTGGTTTGCCCATGGCCTTCTTTTCACTGTATCTTCACAGAGAAAGGAGAAAGAGAGAAAGCAAACTCTCCTGTCTCTTCATGCAGGCCTTACCTGAATGACCTAATTACCTCCTAATATCATCATTTCAGGGATTAGAATATCAGTTATATGAATTTTAGGGGGACTCAAACATTCAGTAACGTTATTTCTAAAAAGTATGCTGTGACATATGTACGCTAATGTACATAGGATATTTAAAATAAAAACAGAAGCTGCATAAGACAGGCAAAGCTAAATCTAGTAAGAATCAGGGATAATATGCTTACTAGTTTAATTTGAGCTTCTCATTTGCAAAGGTGAAAAACTTGATATACTATATAATTTTTTAGCTATGCTAAAGAGAAATTTTTAGGTCTTCAAACAGAAAACTGTTGAGACAAATGCAAGAAGAGATTTATCATCAAGATATTGTTAGCTCCCTAGATGATTCTGTACACATTCCTCTTAAAATATGTAGACAGCACCTTCAATAACAGTTCTACAAAAGTTGCTTAAATAGTTTCTGTATGATTATTTCTTGGACTAAATCTTTAATAGAATCTAATAAATAATATGGAGTACTTTAGCAAAGGTAGTTCTGTTTGGACAGTATAGCCCAAATGTGTTGTTTTTTGGTAGCTGAACTTGATTCAAGCATACAACTTAAAATTTTCAAGAAGTTTTGACTTAAATATATTTCCTAGCTTATTTTAAACCAGAATACATTTCTACTTCAGATTCACTATACCTATTCAGTTTCTGTGTTGTGTAATATATCAAAGTTCTGTTTTCTGAGACCAAAAAATACACTTAACCTGTGATTTTTAAGCCTGTTATCGCTTTGATAAAATTTGATTTAAGTGATAGTTACTACTTAAGAATGCCGCATTAATGGTGGTTTCATGAATGTGATAAAATTGCTTTAAACTGTATATGCCTACACACAACACAAATGCATATAGAAACTGATGAAATCTAAATAAGATCTGTAGATTGTCAGTTTCCTGGTTGGTATATTGTGTTAGAGTTATACGAATGTTATCGAAGAGCAAGCTGGATGGAACATGGGACGTACATGGGACATGTGTACTAATTTTTTTTTTGGTAGCTTTCTGTGAGTCTCTATTTCAAAATTAAAACTTTAAAAACACCACATTTAAGAGACACACATGATCTCTTCTTTGGGAAATGACCTTGTTTCTTTCAGCCCTACTTGAGGGAATGGGAAGAAAAAGTGTACATAATTATGAACTTAAATACATAAACACAGACATGTCAAAATTTAAAGTATGACCTGCAGCAATAATTGTGTTTTTACTAGTTTTGTGTAGTTAAAGTGGAAGGCAAAGTCTAGGTTGCATGCAGGATACAAGATACAAGATGCTTGGGACTGGTGCACTGGGATGATCCAGAGAGATGGTATGGGGAAGGAGGCGGGAGGGAGGTTCAGGATTTGGAACACGTGTACACCCGTGGCAGATTCATGTTGATGTATGGCAAAACCAATACAGTATTGTAAATTAAAATAAAGTAAAAATAAATAAAGTGGAAGGCAAAATTGCCTCTAATTTTTTCTCCCTCCAAATTTGACTTTGAGGAAAAAAATAAAAAATTGACAGCCCCAGAGTAAAATTTAGGGAGAGACAATTCATACTTTTGGAACCTTGATCAGAGCAGATAATCAAGAGATTCTGCCTTCTCTGCATCCTCTAGGGATATGTTAGATATTAGCATTCCTAAGTTTCAGGAGAATTTCTATGTTGGACCAGAAGCCTCAGGTGAGATCTCTGGTCAGGATCAGCCTGTAAGTAATTTATAGTTTACCTTCGTTCTAGAAAAACCAATGCAAATAATGTGAGGGGGAAAACAGTTTTGCTGATACTCATTTCTGCTTAATTGTTCACGTGTGTCCCCTATGTTTAAAGGAGTTATAGTGCATTCAAGGTAATGAATCACGTATATCAGTAAGTAGAAACAGGATCCAGCGATGGTGCTATAAGAGGACACACAGTAGAGCTCTAGGAGGGAGCTCATTTGTATTGGAGCTCTTCCAGTGGTGTTAACAGAGGATGAAGCAGTTCATCTGCATAGTATTTGGACGTGTGGAGAAAGGATTCAGATTTTTCAGGAGCACAGAAAAGCATTTTAAAAGGTAAATAATAGAGTAGAGAGATATATCTGGAACCCATGTACAGTGGGGAGCCATGGAAGTATTTGAACAAAAAAGTTGTGTTCAAATTGACCCCATAGAAAGTTAATTTGAAAAAGATGTATCTTACATAGGCAGTTGTTCTTAACAGAAAGGATGCATCTGAAACACTTAGGGAACTTTTTCAAAATATGTCTTCTTGGCCACACTCTAGAATCAGCAAATCAGAATCTTTGAGACTATAGTCTAACCTATCATTGATATTCCTGCAAATATTCCTTAGATGATTCTCATGCACATTTGTACTTAGAAACCACTGAACAGTAGACTAGATGGAAAATAACCAGTTGGAAGGTTATTGTTCTTTTCAAGCTTAAAGGGTAAATGAAAGAGAGAATAGAAAGAAAGAGAAGGATGTTTGTATAAGAATCCAAGAAAGTATCGGGTCAGAAGGAGTCCATGAGCCCCAAATTCAGATCTGAATAGCACCAGCAGAAGTAGATCTCAAGCGGGTGGATATGTTTCCAGATGGGTTGAATTTGAAGTGCTGTTTTCATCTTCATGTGAGAGAGCTTTGAAATTCACTCACATAAAAGTGATGGTTGACCCATGGGAATAGAAGAAATGGTTAAAGGTGAGCGTGAGGCAAACAGCCCGAATCAGAGTGTGGAAGAAATGGAGGCGCTTGTGCGGAAGCACTGACAGACGTGAGGAAAGCAAATTTCGTGTCACGGGTTCCCAGGAGTTGAGTAGTAAGCTCGGTCAAGCACTGCCAAGAAAAAAGATGCAGCTGCATCTTGATGATTTAATTAACAGACATTCATGTTTTAAAGAGCAACTCTAAGTTGAATCTTCCCGAGAAAGAAACAGAATTTTAAGGACTATGGTGAGCAATGAGGAAATGAAACAAAGGTATTAAGTTCCTAGGAACTGAGAAGAGAAAAGACAGTAATGCTCTGTGGGAAGGGCAGCCGTGTGAGAGTAATTAAAGTAGTGGAAGTAGGAACTTGTTTGTTGGGCTAGGACCCAGTGTACAAGGACAGAGTAAATTTCCTAGAGTGGATGATTGTTGGAGAAACATCATGGATAAATGAAGAGATGAAATCTTTGGTGTTAGAACGAGAAAGGACTTTCTGCCTTAGAGAAAAAGGACCAGATAGGTGAAACTATTAAAAACAAAATGTTTACAGTAGTACAGAGTGCAGTCAAAATGTCTTTCTGGCATGGCCTTCATCTTCTCAGTAAAGTTAGAAGTCAAAGCTCATTATTAAATGAAAGTTACTGGAAGGTGATGGTAGGAAACTTTGGTGTGGGAGATGAGTTGAGAATTGGAACTGTGAGGAATATTTTAAATAGTCATAAGGATATGATTTTTAAGCAAACGGTAGTGAAGGTTTACTTAGACATCTTGATTTTACATCCATTTATTGATGTGTGTTTTGCACTTAAAATGTCTGTAGGCTACGGAGCTGTCTTATACTGGAATGTGTGAACAGGAAAGAGCCACTAAAAATAGCTTGAAATTGGCATTTTCAGTTCCATAGAAGGATTCTGTGGAACTCCTATGGAATCCTGTGGGATCCAGTTTGTATTGGAAAGGGAAGAGAAGTCAGATGGCAGAGAGATCAAGAAACCATTATAGTAGGCCAGATGTGATGTGGTAAATACAGGAGCAGAAAGAATGAAATTAAATTACAAAGTATAGTTGGATTATCATTAATTTGGTTGGTTCTTATAAAGTGTCCACCAGGTGTAAGCAGTGTTAAATATTTATTTAATAACCCTTCAGTTTATGGACTTCCCTGGTATCTCAGTGGTGAAGAATCCACCTGCAGTGCAGGAGCTGCAGGGGACACGGGTTTGATCCCTGGATCAGGAAGATCCCTCGGAAGAGATCATGGCAACCCACTCCAGTATTCTTCCCAGGAAAATCCCGTGGACAGAGGAGTCTGGCAGGCTACAGTTCATAGGGTTGCAAAAGAGGACACGACTGAAGAACTTAACACAGAGTTTATACTTTTGAGGAACTATGATTTTTACATTTTTTGCTTGGTATTATGTCCAAATACATTTTGTTTATTAAAATGATATTTAAAAATCTAACAGTCTATGAATTTGTACCTTAATCAAATTTACAGGGAAAACATGTTAAATAAGCTGCTTTTTTCCAATGCTTGATTGGTTTCCAAGTATTATGTTATAAAAAACTGAATGCCTTGTTGAAGAGATAGAGAAGTAGTTTTCAGGTGTTGGCATTAGTTTTATAGATAGGCAGGTAAGTGGAGGCAACATGTGAGGGAGTCTTGCACGTGCCAAAAGTATTAAATGATTTTTTTAGCTCAATAGGAAGTCATTTGTGGTTGCCAAATTTTTTTAAAAAGCATTTTTTTTTTTGTCCCTTGGATACAAGATTCTCTCCTTGCCTCTAAGTCAAAACCTAAATGGCCTTTGGAACTTGCCTTTCCTGATTAATATGTCTTTAAAAGGGTAGGAAAATTATCAATATGATGCAAAAGTAAGGTTTTTGGTTTTTCTTGTTGTTGCTGTTTATGTCTGTTTTTTCCCCTTACCTTTATTACTCTTATTTCACTTGTTAGAGGTCAAGTCTATGTATAGACACATTAAACATAAAATTTCTAGTCTACTTTTGCCACCATGTCAATATGTATTATCCTCTGCTCTTAATTGTATTCTACTTTAATTTTTCTATTTTTCTTCTTTGTAACCAAGCTAAAGTACTGAAAACTTCCTCTGTTTTTAATCAAACTTATCTTTGCTGCAAGTTTGGAGTATTTCCCTTGATTGGGAAGGGATAATAAAAGATAAGTACTTTTTAAGGTGAACAGTTCATAGTCTTCTTGATGAGTGGAATAATGTACCTTCTGAGAAAATGTGCTGTTATCAATTCACATTAAATTCTNTCTGTTTTTAATCAAACTTATCTTTGCTGCAAGTTTGGAGTATTTCCCTTGATTGGGAAGGGATAATAAAAGATAAGTACTTTTTAAGGTGAACAGTTCATAGTCTTCTTGATGAGTGGAATAATGTACCTTCTGAGAAAATGTGCTGTTATCAATTCACATTAAATTCTAAATTTTAACTACATTTACATGTGCACACACATACAGAGCTGTATGTATATATAGTGTAGTTTTTTAACTATGAAATAACGATACAAAAGCCTCTCATTTAAAATAGTTGGAATAAAAAAATAAAAAATAAAAATAAAATAGTTGGAATAAAATTTAATTTTGATCTTGAGCAGTTGAACTAAAAAATTGGAGCACTGTATTGTTTACCTTGTTACCTGAATGCTGTTCAGAAGAGGCTTAAGGTAAATTTATTAAATAATTGAGCTTAATTAATAATTTATAATATATAGTCTTTTGCTGATAATGTAGAAATATAAAGCTATAGTAAATAGAGTACTTCAGTTACTTCTTTAGCAAATGCAATGTAATTTGCAGATGCTCTACTATTATCTAAAGGCTTTTTTAAAAAATTAGAGTTGTCAAGAGTTTTGACTGACATGAAAAATCTATTGGTCTGTAGAAATTAATACTGATATCAGTGGGCAAACCAANACTTCAGTTACTTCTTTAGCAAATGCAATGTAATTTGCAGATGCTCTACTATTATCTAAAGGCTTTTTTTAAAAATTAGAGTTGTCAAGAGTTTTGACTGACATGAAAAATCTGTTGGTCTGTAGAAATTAATACTGATATCAGTGGGCACACCAAAGCTGTCCATCAAATGTCTCACTGTGACCTAATTTTAAGCTGCATCTGTGGAACTAGTGTTTTCCTTTCCTGATCATATGTTATAAACGTAAATATATAAATCTATTTGAAATTATCCTACATTAAATAAAGGCAATATTTAAATCTGAATATAGTACTCTGCCACAGAATTGCAAGCTTTATGTTTCCTTTTGATATATAGGTATTTATTTAATGGTCATGATGTTTTTTCTTCATGACTTACTTTTTAATTTCACTGATGTAATATTTATAGTTTTTGCTTTTATATGTAGTCTTTCGTGCATTTTACCTGCACCTGGAGGGTGAATAATTGGTTTTTTGGGATTTCAGCAAAGATGTTGATGAATTTAAAGTTTTCATTAGAATGCTTAAAACATATTTGACTATGTATAAGGTACATAATGGAAATTATCTATTTTGACAGAATTATAGAGAAAACTGTAAGCATCAGAAGTTAATTTTCTTCCTTGGTAAATTTCATAATCAGTCTTTTGACTGATCTTGAAAAACAATGTAAGGGTGTCTATTTACCAGTATTTTGTTCCAGGAAAATAAAATATCACTAGGCAAAAGTGTAAAAGGCAGTATATTTAAGAAGCATACAGAAAACCCTGTATTGTTATGCATATATGGCCAATATGTCTGACTTAAGAAATAATGATACAACTCACTAATTTACATCATGACTTATCAACTTTTTGGAAGGTGCTGGGAATCGGAAAATAGGAGCAAGAACTTATCTTTGTGGATCTTGCAAAGGAGGAGATAGATAATAAACGAGTAAATACTACAAAAAAGAAGGTATTTACAGTGATCATTGGTATCCAGAAAATAAACAAGATGATATAATGGCGAGTATCTGGAGATGAAGTTCTCNTTTGGAAGGTGATGGGAATCGGAAAATAGGAGCAAGAACTTATCTTTGTGGATCTTGCAAAGGAGGAGATAGATAATAAACGAGTAAATACTACAAAAAAGAAGGTATTTACAGTGATCATTGGTATCCAGAAAATAAACAAGATGATATAATGGCGAGTATCTGGAGATGAAGTTCTCTTGTTATTTGAGGTGAAGTCTGAAAACTGAGAATAAGCCATTTAAAGAGAAGGGGAAGAATGTTCCCTGGAGAAGTATAGCAATTGCAAACCCCTGAGTGAGGAAAGAACTCGGTGTGGTCAAACCACGTGAAAGAGAGCAAGGTACATGAAATGTGGTGAATAGGGGGAGTGTTGTTTAGTAAAGTGGAAGAAAAAAATAAGACCTGGATTACAGAGAGGTTTGTGGGCCATTCGAGAGTAATGAGAAACTATTCAAGGGAATCTGATACAGATTTTAAAAACATCACTCTTGGAGCTGCATGAGAAGTGGGTTAAGAAGAATGGAATACTTAAGAAAGGGAGCATGGAGACCAATTATAAGACTTGTAGTCCAGGCAAGAGGTAATGGTGACTTGAATGAGGGTTGTAGTAGTGAAGCTGAGAGGCATCAGACAAATTTAAGAAGTATTTAGAGTGGTGGGTGAATCAGGAATAAGAGTAAGAGAGAAATGATCTGGGGCTTGAGCAACTGGCCAGAGGGTAGGGCAGTTTACTGGTAATGGAAAGAACAGAGTCTATTTTGTTATATTTTTCAGAATTTTGTTATTGCTGCTTGTTTTTTGTTTTGTTGGTGGCAGTAATAAATCTAAGATTCTTAATAGAGATATATATACAAGAGGAAATGGCAGTTGGGCAGTTTCTGTATCTTTATATTCTTATACACTTTGAGGATAAATATACAAAAAGTTTAAACTCTCATGTTTAGCAAAATATTCAGAGGTTACTTGGATAGAACAGGTAGATTGAAGGAACTATGATAAATTAGAAAATTTAAGGGAATAAAGCTGCCTAGAATTTATAATTCTTTTTAAATAGAAGGGACTTTGGAAGTCATCTAATCCATCCCTCTAAATTTTACAGATAAGGAAACTGAGGCCTCAGAGTTCACATAACTTTTGAGGATCAAGGCTAACTGGGTGATAGTGTTGATTTAAAATTCATGTCTCTGGTTTATTTTCTCAAAGTAATATAATTGAAGGAATTACCACTCTCATAAATACCTAAATATTTCATCAAATAATTTTATTCTTCAATATTAATAGTTCAGCCCTTAGAATTCCAGATACAGGGATTTGTTGTAAGAACTTTGCTAAAAGCTAATCTTAAACACAGAGAAGGCAATGCACCCCACTCCAGTACTTTTGTCTGGAAAATCCCACAGACGGAGGAGCCTGGTGGGCTGCAGTCCATGGGGTCGAACAGAGTCGGACACGACGGAGCTACTTCCCTTTCACTTTTCACTTTCATGCATTGGAGAAGGAAATGGCAACCCACTCCAGTGTTCTTGCCTGGAGAATCCCAGGGACGGCAGAACCTGGTGGGCTGCCATCTATGGGGTCGCACAGAGTCGGACACGACTGAAGTGACTTAGCAACAGCAGCAGCAATCTTAAATGAATATTTTTGTTTAATCTAAGTCAAAAAAAGATAAATTTTATCTAATTTGACAGAAGACAGGGAAGAACCAAGTGATAAAAAGCTTTTCACGTTTTTCCAAACTTGGAAATGTTAAAGGGTATGTGAATACAAGCATACTTTACCATGTTTGATCCTTTATTCTCATTTTCTCTAAATGTAGAATAATGTATGAAATACTGATATTTTATTCATTGGGAAATGAAAAATGTTTTGATTTGACCAGGATTCTTACCAAAAACTAAAGAAATCCAGCTAGTAATCTGAGAGTTTTATTATTCTCACTAAACCAGCTAGACAAACATAGGTAAACCCTTCCAAGTTTTCAGAAAAATATAATTGCTTTGTACTAATTTCCTCTNATCTTAAATGAATATTTTTGTTTAATCTAAGTCAAAAAAAGATAAATTTTATCTAATTTGACAGAAGACAGGGAAGAACCAAGTGATAAAAAGCTTTTCACGTTTTTCCAAACTTGGAAATGTTAAAGGGTATGTGAATACAAGCATACTTTACCATGTTTGATCCTTTATTCTCATTTTCTCTAAATGTAGAATAATGTATGAAATACTGATATTTTATTCATTGGGAAATGAAAAATGTTTTGATTTGACCAGGATTCTTACCAAAAACTAAAGAAATCCAGCTAGTAATCTGAGAGTTTTATTATTCTCACTAAACCAGCTAGACAAACATAGGTAAACCCTTCCAAGTTTTCAGAAAAATATAATTGCTTTGTACTAATTTCCTCTGCATATATGGCATATAGAGAATTAAAATTAAAACTATACTGTCTTTACCAAATATACTAAGTAAATTCTTCCTTTCCTGCAATGGAAGATAATAGGAATTTATATACATCTTACATATTTTTAATATTTATAGTTCAGTTTTATTCTGTTCTACTGATCAATACACCCTTTTAAATTTCTCTAAATTGTTGGTATAGCAAAGCGAACTTTTCTATTTAGTAGCTCTCTAACCTAAATTTTTATCTCATATTGTGCTCTAAATGAAATAAATTGGGGTTGAAAGTAGCAAAACCATAATGATGTGTCAGATCAGAGACAAAAAAATTTCCTGAGTGACCTGAAAGCCATAAACTAAGCTGTGATAACAAGAACAGTTTCTTTCCTTTGGACAGCTTGTCACTGGAGTGAACAGCGGGTGATGCTCTTTTTCTCCCTCTTTCTTCCACATAAGACAGTGTGGATCAGTTATGTACATATGTAGTCTGTATCAGCTAATCATTATTAGACCAGATCAGATTATATCGTGTTTTATAATAAAAGATTGTAATGAAAGGATACCAAATTTCATAACAAAGCCATTAAGAGGATGAAAATCAGACAAGTTTAAGAAATAATAATTTGATGTTAAAATTGATGAAAATACAAGTCACAGGGTGAAAGTATTTAATGATTTCTGAGCATGGAATCAAGTGCATCATTCTTGCATTAAGGTCTAGTTGCCTTTTTCCTCTTTGCATTCTAAACCATTATGATGTAATTTCTTAGCACTTCCTTCTAGAATTTTATTTTTTAACCTTTTACCCCTGAATTTTGTTCTCATTTTGTAATTTAGATGATTAATTATTATAAAGTTAATTAGAAGAGATACATATTAAAGTTTAAATCAGTAGAATGAGGGTAAAGCTTTTCTTTAGTGGCCAAATTGATTTTGGAGCAGGAGAAGCCCAGTGCTTTTTCCTAGATATGAAGCTAAGGTTTCATTTCAACTTGGTATGCATTTATTTAAGTACTTCTTATGCTCAAGAAGAAGTTGAAGTTGAACAACTCTGAAGACCTACAAGAGCTTTTAGAACTAACACCCCAAAAAGATGTCTTTTTCATTATAGGGGACTGATGCAAAAGTAGGAAGTCAGGAAACACCTGAGGGAACAGGCAAATTTGGCCTTGGAATACGGAATGAAGCAGGGCAAAGGCTAATAGAGTTTTGCCAAGAA
>SJYA01000873.1:0-16813 GCA_006410615.1 Neotragus moschatus
TAGCATATGGAATTCTGCTCAATGTTATGTGCCAGCCTTGCTGAGAAGGGGAGGGGGGCTTACGGGAGAGTGGATACTTTTATATGTATGGTTGAGTCCTTCACTTTTTTCCTGAGACTACCACTACATTTTTAATCAGCTATACCTCAATATAAAATAAAAAGTTTAAAGTTTGGATTTAAAAAAAGAAGTATATACTTTGGAGACAGACATACTTACGTTTGAATCTGAGTCTGTGACTCATCAGCTATTCGACCTTAGCTATATGTTACTTTCTGAGTTTCAGTTTCTTTTCTGAGGAATGGAAATAATAGCACTTACTTCACTGAATTGTAATGCTTAAAGGAAGATAAACTGTGTAAGTCATTCTACAGTGCCAGGTACCATATATGTATTTAATGTGAAATTTCATTAAAGTTGAAGACTAGTGGGAAAAATCTCATGATTTCTAAAATATAATTGGGATCAAAATAACTATGTATTATTAATCTTTCTAGAAAAAAAGAATTAGCATTTGTCTGCAGCTAGACAATATGAAACTAAATAAAAAGGCCACATTAAATATGTAAAGATAGTATATATTAATTAGGAAAATTTTGGTCATCATAAAAAGGAACCAAATGTAAGCAGGCTTAACTAAATGAAAGGAATTTATCAGCTCGTGCTTCAGACACAACTGGATCAGAAGCTTAACTGATCCCTTTAACCCTCTCCATCCTAAGACTTCATCACTTTTCATTGCTCAACTCTGATTCTGTCTACTCTTGGTTTTCCTATGTGTTGCCATGGAGGCCACCAACAACTCCATCCAGCTTTATGTCTTTTCATGTACCATAGCCTCACTTTGCCACTAGTTCCAGTAAAAGCCCCACGATTGATTATCATCGGTAAAACATGAAGCACACTGGTAAAAGCCTCTTCCTGAAGTCCCGGAAATAGGGTTGAGGCCAATGAAACTATAAGGATTGAGAAGGAGGGGGGAGAGATAAAGAGAGAGGACAAAGGAGTTCCCTAAAGAAAAAGAAGGGTCCTGTGATTATAGATGTTGCTCTTAGGTTTGATATTTAAGGATGAAGCATGGAGTCATGCTGTTAATCTGTGTGTTACATAAGAACTGATATGAAAGTAAGCAGTTCTAAATGCATTTTATATATATATAAGGTATTAGCTATTAGAAATTTTATTAGTGAAAATGAATTAAAAAGTTTTAAATGAAGGACTTAAATTGTCATATCTTTAGGAGGCATATGTCTAACATCTTTTACTCAGTTTTACAAGTATGTTTAGAACTTGAATTACTACAACAGTAGTAGGTTACATGTTTAAATATGCTTTACATTAATAGTGAGATGTGTATATAAAGAAATTTAAAATTAAATGAAGTCTAAACACAAGGTTCTAGTCACAAAATATGTATTTACAGGACATATTTATTTGATGTACTTCCTTCTAAAACTGTTTCTTTAAAAATATTAATTTTATAGAAAAGGCGAAGGAGTTTTTAAATCTGACAACATTTCTACTATATCCATCCTAAAAGATGTGCTCTCTAAAGAAGCTACAAAAAGGAAAATTAACCTCAACATATCTTATGGTAAAAGAAAAGCATAAAAAGAGTCATTCTTTCTGTTTGGGGGGTTTGTTGTTACAATAAGAATGTTCTTGATCAAAGTGACTTATCTAATTGTGCCTGCCTCAACTTCTTCTAGAGATAAATGAAGTATCAGTCAAACACACATTAAAGCTAATCCACCCAAAGCTGGAGTACCAGTTGCTTTTGGCTAAGAAAGTGCAGTTAATTGATGCTTTAAAAGTAAGTATGTCTGCCATGGATTCATGATTATTATTTTATTGTGATAGGATTTCTAAAATGGTAAAGAACTTAAATTTTTATACTTTAAGTCCACTTTACACTGGATTGAATTTTGAAATTAAGGTGCTTTTATTTTTTATTTTAAATAAGGAATTGCAGGTTCATGAGGGAAACACAAACTTTCTGATACCAGAATATCGCTGTATTCTAGAAGAGGCAGATCACCTACAGGAAGAATACAAAAAGCAACCTGCACATCTTGAAAGACTCTATGGTTAGTGGACTGTTCTACCATACCTTGCCATATTCTTTTCTATTGGCTGTTTGCAAAGGCTCACATGAGGGAAGATAGGCGGAAGGAGACAGGCAAGGATGACAGCAGTCATGACTGAAACAGTAACAGCCAGTGTACTGCACCGTGCATTTTGTCGAGTTGGTTTTAATGTTTAATATTTTCACTTGATAATATACAAGTAAACATTAACAAATGAAGTAAATGTAATGCAATTAATTTATATATATGAAGAAACCTGATATGATACCTTATGAAAGATTAGGCTATATTTCATACAAATAATTTTCAGTTTCCATTGCTATTTTCAAGTATCAAAATACAGCATTTAATATTTTTATGCAAAATTGAATAAGGGTTATATATGTGCTGTGTCGATTTATAGTCTAAAATTCATTTTGCTTTGGTGGCAAGAAGTTGAGTGTTTTACGACATATTGAAAAAGCAAGAGCAAGAGGGAGATGTGAGGAGGCAGACAGAGAGGAAGGAAAGAACAGCTTAAGGAAATTTTTTTTTCAATCTTTACAGAAGACCTGATATGCATAGTATACCTATTTACTTATGCATCTTTATAATCAGGTGGGATATTTAATCCTTACAACAGTGCTGCGAGATAGATGGTGCTGTCTCTGTTTTTCATATTTTTTAAAACTGAAATCTGAACTTAAGAATTTGCCACATAAGTAGCTAGTGGCAAAGCCTTCATTAGGACCTCCTTGCCCAAGATGCATGCTTTTTGCCCCGTGCCAAATCTTATATGGAGTCAATTGGTATCATCTGTCCATATTGATCCTTAAGATCTTCCTAATAGTTTATTTTATGCCCAAAGACTTGCTCATAAGCTATAATAATAATATCTGATATCTTAATATTTACCATGTGGCAAGCACATGATCTTTTATCCTCATAATAACCTAAAAGATGGGTGGTACAGAATTGCCATCTCTTATCACCAATTTTGCAGTCCAGAAAGCTTTGAAATCAAAAGCTTTTTTTTGATAAATCATTTGGCAATAAATCTAACTTGATCTGAATTAATAACAGAACCTCACATAAACTGAGGTGTTTTTAAATTCCACTTAGTGTGAATATTCATACATTTTGTTGCAGAAATGTTGTCTTGTCAGATGCTGCCACTTACTTTCCATGAGTATTATGCCATACATATGGTATGTTCCTTTTATTATCTTACTAAAATATGAAAAACTATGAAACACGACTTAGAGGCTTTAGATAAAGGATTTGACAGCTTGAATTATTTCTACTGTACATATGTCCAGATCTTTAAATCTTAGAAATATTTGTCTTCAAGTCAAATCCTAAGAATGTTACTTCAAATAAAACTGTAAGGAACAAAATCTCTCTACACTGTGTCGAAATGGTCAAACTGATGGGGAAAAAAAAGAAAACTACTTGTAATTTTATATATATCGATAGGAATTCAAAACTGGCCAGCAGTTGATTGTCTGAACTAATAATAGCTTGTAACCAGTTAAGAGTTATTAGCCAAATGATTTATATTTTGAAATTTGCCATAAATCCCCCCCAAATAAATATTTTTTAATGCACCAATCCTTTCAGGTGTGTATGTTAAACAATAGAAATTACAGGTGCTAAGAAATTCTCAAGCAATCACTTTCATTAAATAATGTGCTGCTGCTGCTAAGTCACTTAAGTCGTGTCCGACCCTGTGCGACCCCATAGATGGCAGCCCACTAGGCTCTGCCGTCTCTGGGATTCTCCAGGCAAGAACACTGGAGTGGGTTGCCATTTCCTTCTCCAATGCATGAAAGTGAAAAGTGAAAGTGAAGTCACTCAGTCGTGTCCAACTCTTCCTGATCCCATGGACTGCAGCCTACTAGGCTCCTCTGTCCATGGGATTTTCCAGGCAAGAGTACTGGAGTGGGTTGTCATTGCCTTCTCCCAAATAATGTGTGGTTAATTGAATTAATCAATGACAGGAAATTATCCTTTTTTCTTTGTAGGCATGATCACCGATCTTTTCATAGATAAGTTCAAGTTTAAAGGCACCAATGTTAAAACCAAAGTGCCTCTTTTACTAGAAATTCTGGACAGTTATGACCAAAATGCACTGATTGCTTTCTTTGATGCTGCATGAAATATAAACAAGGTAAAGTTCCAAAGAAGTTGTCTGTTTAAATGAAAATTGTTAAAATAGAATTACAAGCTAACTGTACATACTTTTATTTCAAGTGCTTTTTAATACCATTTAAAATAAATGAAGCATGACTTGTTTTTTGTAGCACTTTTTTTTACAAATGTAATTTTTTTAAGAGAATTTTTATTTTTTTAAAAAATGGAGTGATTATAACAGATTTTAATGAACTTTTTTTTCAAGAGGCTGTTTTAACTTTCAAATCAAAAAAAAGTTTGGAAAGTAGACACGTTTAAATTTTTAACAAGCTAACACATATGTATAAACTGCTTTACAGTTTTCAAAATGTATGTACATATGTGACCTCAAGTGATCTTCACAGTATGTTGATTAGTTTGTCAAATCATATAAGAAAACTGATTCTCAGTGAGATTGTGTTTAAGAGGACATGCTGTTATTTCATAAATGTGGGACCCAAATTCTGGTGCCTCAGTTATGTTTTGGTTACTATGTATGTTGTCAACTAGGTGATATAACCTATATATTTTTTTTTTTTCTAGGAATTGAGATTGACTTACAACTGATTTTGCTGTTGTTTGGTAATGTTTTGTGACTCATACTCAGTTTGTTAAATACTTGGGTTGCCTCATTGCTTTAAATTGTGGCCAGGGAAATCAGACCTTGCACATTTTGGGGGGATTTTAACTTGATGTGCTGTAACCAGTAGGGCTATACAAATGTACTACATATGAATAGTACAGAAATAGCGACGGCTTCTTAGATTTTCCTGTACTAATAAATACTAATTTCCTTTTTTATCATATATGGAGGGAAATATAACTTTAATATTATAGAAGTCATCAATCATAACTCATATTTATTCATATTCAGGTGAATGTTATACTTAAGATTGTGCTGTTTAAAGTGGCATAAGGATTATAATAGAAAATAAACTATTCTCTGTGTTTTCAAGAAGGGCACACTTATTTGTTGGGAAACAACAATTGTCCTCAATTATATACCATTATATTTATTAGTTATGTGCAAGCCTTGTTGTATATTAAATGTGAAAATTTGTTAAAGGCATGNCCCGCCGCGCCCCCGGGAGCAGTGATGTTGGGCAGCTCCGCGCACGGGCCTGCGGCCCGCGAGGCGGGTTCGGCGCTAACATTGCAGCAGACGGCGTTCCAGGAGGACCAAGAGAACGTCAACCCGGAGAAGTCGGCGCCCGCCCAGCAGCCCCGGACCCGGGCTGGGCTGGCAGTACTGAGGGCCGGGAACTCGCGGGGTCCAGCGCCCCAGAGGCCTAAGACGCGACGGGTAAAGCAATGAACGATATCCTCAGGAGGGAGGGCCGACTGGGGGTTTTGCATGGGTTTAGCCGGCAGAGGAGAGTGTCGAGAAGGCATTCCCTGGGCTTTTCGCGGGAGGCCAGGATCTGGGGTCCCTTGATCCCTGGGTTTCTAGAGTGTAGGACGCCACATTACTCCCATTATTAGTTACTCTTCCATACTATTCCTAACAGTGCTGTGCGTTCATGCTGCCTCTCAGCTTTCCACTGGGAGTATTTTTCCATAGATAATGGGATCCAACCAGGCCCCACAACGTTGAGTATGGTCTTTGCCCGCCTCCGCGCCTTACTCCAGGCACTATTCCGACCTTCTTCATCTTCCCCATATGGATGAGTAAAGAAACTACCTCTACTTTGGGCAAAGGTATAAAAAACACTTTGCTTTTGGTCAATTCCGCCATCTTACTGAATTTGCTCTGTTGCTCCACCCTAGAGTGAAAAAGGAAAACCACTTGTTTTTTGCCATCTGTTAAATTTGGCATCTTTAGGCCTGCCATTCCAGCCATCTCTGGCCTAGTTTTGCATAATTCCATTTGATGTGACTCTGAAATCTTTGGTGTCACAGGAATGCCTATGACAAATTGAAGCATCTCCAGCTACTCAGATTTCCTTGCCTGAACTTTGCCCCCAAAAGTTTTCATTTTCCTGATAGAGGATTTGGGACTCTGCTCAGCAGTATAAGAGGATGAAAGTAAAATTCCACTCAATAGGCTCAAAGCAGTTAATTATTTCATTGTAGGTTGCACCTCTTAAGGACCTTCCTATAAATGATGAGCATGTCACTGTTCCTCCCTGGAAAGCAAACAATAAACAGCCTGCATTTACCATTCATGTGGATGAAGCAGAAGAAGAGATTCAGAAGAGGCCAACTGAATCTAAAAAATCAGAAAGTGAAGATGTCTTGGCTTTTAGTTCAGCTGTTACTTTACCAGGACCAAGAAAGCCACTGGCACCTCTTGATTACCCAATGGATGGTAGTTTTGGTAAGTTTTAAAGAAAACTTGAATAAATGTAATTATTAAATAGGTTGGATTAATATTTTCCTTCTAAGACATTTTACCTGAGCCTTACTTACTACATTATGAGTTAGACATAACAAGTTTAGAAAGGGTGTGACTTATCTCAGGCCTCACAGCTAATCTGTGACTTGGTGACCTCCAAAAAAGATTCTAATCCCGTGCTCCTGGTACACTGCTGCTGCTAAGTTGCTTCAGTCGTGTCCNGACATTTTACCTGAGCCTTACTTACTACATTATGAGTTAGACATAACAAGTTTAGAAAGGGTGTGACTTATCTCAGGCCTCACAGCTAATCTGTGACTTGGTGACCTCCAAAAAAGATTCTAATCCCGTGCTCCTGGTACACTGCTGCTGCTAAGTTGCTTCAGTCGTGTCCGACTCTGTGCGACCCCATAGACAGCAGCCCACCAGGCTCCTCTGTCCCTGGGATTCTCCAGGCAAGAACACTGGAGTGGGTTGGTACACTGCTAGTCACATCAATTTCATTAGATCCCAAAGACTTAATTGACCCTCAAAATATTTGCTTGGTTGGGAGAATATATTTCAGTTAAGACTAACTTTGTTCATACCATTTCAGAGAATGCCATCTGAGGATGCAGCTTTAAATACTGAGATAGCCAACATCCCATCCAGCTCTAAAATTTGTTTCTGTAAAACCCGTCTGAGTGATTGTCTGATATCAGAAAGACAATTGTCTTCCTGTGAGTCACAGTAACTGCTATGGACAGCTCTGTCTACAGTTTGTGCTGCTTTACCATCAGGCTATGGGTTCACTGGACAGCTCACTGAATTCAATATCAGTTTTAGTTGTATAAACGAGAGGTATAGCAGAGAAGTACTTTGGAAATATAGTAATTTGTGCATTCTTATTTAAAATTCACAGCAAATTTTAACCTCAAAGTAAACTATCAGCTGAAATAATGGATGACATTCATTGCCTCCAAAGATGGATTTACCAATCACCCATTGATTATACCGTTAATATGTTTGAATCTGATTTCCTCTTTAGCACACTTGTTAGCCCTGCTTCTAATGTTGCCTGGATTATGCTTTGCAAATGTTAGACTTTGGGGTCTGCAAACTCTCTTATGACAAATCCTAGATATTATCTCAGAGTTTGGATTTTAACCTTGTTCTAACAGAACCACTGTCTTCCTATCATGCGAGGTGAATAAATGGTTTAACTTACTAACCTGCTCCTCACATTCATTTTCCAGTTAATGGTCTAACAANTGTTAGCCCTGCTTCTAATGTTGCCTGGATTATGCTTTGCAAATGTTAGACTTTGGGGTCTGCAAACTCTTATGACAAATCCTAGATACTATCTCAGAGTTTGGATTTTAACCTTGTTCTAACAGAACCACTGTCTTCCTATCATGCGAGGTGAATAATGGTTTAACTTACTAACCTGCTCCTCACATTCATTTTCCAGTTAATGGTCTAACAATATTTTAATTAAGATCATTCCCAGACTAAGCAGACAGAGGTACTAAGATGAGAGTTAAATCTTGTGTGTATTTCATAAAAAGCTCTTTTAGTTGGATGAAATAAGCTCATTGGTAGTATGAGACTCCTTACAAGGACAGTCATTTTTAGCTCTTAGTGAACTTAACTGTATTTTTGAATTGCCCCAGAGTCTCCACATACTATGGAAATGTCAGTTGTATTGGAAGATGAGAAGCCAGTGAGTGTTAATGAAGTACCAGACTACCATGAGGACATTCACACATACCTTAGGGAAATGGAGGTAACTGCTCCCTCAATCTACTCTTTATACTGCTGTTTATTTACTGTGGGGAAATGAAATTAAGATGATGTTTTTTAACAGCCAGTTATTTACTCTAATACTATATTTAAGTTTCTAGCATGTAGCTGGTATCTGTTAATGACAGAATATCTAACTGCAATTTTTTAACCTCAACAGGTTAAATGTAAGCCTAAAGTGGGTTACATGAAGAAACAGCCAGACATTACTAACAGTATGAGGGCTATCCTCGTGGACTGGTTAGTTGAAGTAGGAGAAGAATATAAACTGCAGAACGAGACCCTGCATTTGGCTGTGAACTACATTGATAGGTTTCTTTCATCCATGTCTGTGTTGAGAGGAAAACTTCAACTTGTGGGCACTGCTGCTATGCTTTTAGCCTCGTAAGTCCAACTTGGTTCATTGGATTAAAAGTGATTAGTATTTTTCTGTATAGGGAAGAAATTGTGATTTAAAATACATATATTTGGCAAGTGTGATGTTTTAACATATAACACAAAGCAGGACTCACAACTATGTGAGGGGTGATAGTGTAGATGAAACTATCAATTTAGGACATTAATTTGCCTAGATCGGTCTTTCAGGGCACTTGAACCTACAGACTGGCAAGATTTTAATACACTAGGACCAAGTTACAAAGTATGGTTCCTTCCACAGAAAAGTACCTTCTGTTAAATAAGCAAAGTCTTACCTTTTCCCCATTAAGATATGAAAACTAAAATATAAAGCATTTCTTTTTCTAAGGAAATTTCCTACATTTTCAGTTACTTGATGACCTTGCTCCCATCTTGGGAAGTCAGTCTCTCATTTCCTTGGACTTCAGTGGAAGGCATATATGGGGGCTTTTAATTAGCATTTAACCAATTTCTGCTAAAAATGGTCAAGTATCAGTGGAAACAGGGAACTGGTTTCAGATTCATTCCATTGATTCTGCTTAAGGGATTTCAAGTTGGGATAAACAAGCTTGCTTTTCTTTTGTAAGGACTAATTACTTCTTTCATTGTAGAAAGTTTGAAGAAATATACCCGCCAGAAGTAGCAGAGTTTGTATACATTACAGATGACACTTATACCAAGAAACAAGTTCTGAGGATGGAGCACCTAGTCTTGAAAGTCTTGGCTTTTGACTTAGCTGCACCAACAATAAATCAGTTTCTTACCCAGTACTTTCTGCATCAGCAGCTTGCAAACTGCAAAGTTGAAAGTTTAGCAATGGTAAGTTCCTTTCATTCTGTTGAATGAAGATTCTAAGGTCACAACTGGGGCAAGCTCTAGTTTCATTATACAGTCTTGGTCAAGGAATATAGTATTCTGGGACAGATGAGTGCTGCAGCACATGAGAGCAAGCCCATCACTCGCAAAGGATAATTAAATTGGGAAAGCATTGGGGACAGGAGAATGGAAAATAAGTGGTAGCCAGAAGTGTTGTTCTAAAGGCTAGAGGAAAAATACAGGATGAGAATGAAGCAAAACAATGCAGTAGTGGATGTATTTAAAGATGTGACTGAAAATTTTTATATGGTTGCTATACAGCCAGTCTTAAAAAGACAAGAAAAAATTAGGTCAGAAAGGGAGGATTTGAGGTTTGAATTCCAGAGCTCTTATGATCATATTTACTTTTTCATTCCAGTTTTTGGGAGAGTTAAGTTTGATAGATGCTGACCCATATCTAAAGTATTTGCCATCCGTTATCGCTGCAGCGGCCTTTCATTTAGCACTCTACACAGTCACAGGACAAAGCTGGGTATGTTACACGTCTACTTTTTGATTTTAAATGCCTGTGCCAGATAAGTAACTGTCCTAGACAATTGATAGTTGGCTAAATGTACTGAACTGGAAGAGTTGTTCAACCATCTACTCTGTTTAAAGCGTCCTGTCTTAGAAAGCTTAGTTACTTTTGCACATTTGAAAGATGTGCTTAAAGAATTTGGGCAACAAGGCCTGCTACTGGCAGGGAAAATTGTAAAAATTGAAGTCAGCAAAAAGGAGCTTAAGAAAACTGGAAAATGTTCAGATCAGTCACTCAGTCGTGTCCGACTCCTTGTGACTCCGTGGCCTGCAGCATGCCAGGCTTCCCTGTCCACCATTAGAGGTGTTAAATACTGAAGTTTAACAAAACTCAAGCTTAATGCCAACTACTAACTTGTGTTTAGTGTCTGTTACAAAAACAAAGTCCAGTGGTTTTCTCCTCCTTCCTGCAGCCTGAATCATTAGTACAGAAGACTGGATATACTCTGGAAACTCTAAAGCCTTGTCTCCTGGACCTTCACCAGACCTACCTCAGAGCACCACAGCATGCACAACAGTCAATAAGAGAGAAGTACAAAAATTCAAAGTAAGAATCAACAGCAGTAGATATTATACAAGTTTGCTTTTCCAGGCTATCCTACAGTTCAGAGTTCCTTAATATTTTATTTAAGCAACCACTCTCTTAGCAGCCATGTGTTTTGAGCTTTCTGTCCTATATTTGAGGGAGAAGAGGGGAGAGGAACAGGGCATGCATGCATGTTTGGGGGACCAGACTGGCTTTGTAAATATTAAATCAAGCAGGCAGAAATTTGTGAGTTCCTGGTATAATTCCATGATCAGCTTCACCCAATGAATGTTTACTAAAAATGGATTCTTTTTTCCTACTTACAGGTATCACGGTGTTTCTCTCCTCAACCCACCAGAGACACTAAATGTGTAACCGTGAAAAGACTGCCTTTGTTTTCTAAGATGTAAATCACTCAAAGTATATGATGTATAGATTTTATCTTAGGTTTTAATTTTACAATCATTTCTGAATACAGAAGTTTATGGTCCAGTACAAATTATGGTATCTATTACTTTTTAAATGGTTTTAATTTGTATATCTTTTGTAAATGTAACTATCTTAGATATTTGGCTAATTTTAAGTGGTTTCTGTTAAAGTATTAATGATGTCAGCTGTCAGGATAATAATTAATAAATTGATTTGGAAAATTTGGTTTGTAAGTCAAATTTAATTTGAAGTAAAAATTTGACTTCAGGATTTCACTCAAAAAAATTCATCAGGACTGGGAAGGCATCTCCTTCCGACACACAGGTGCTGACATTCACTTCCTTAAGAAACTGCTGCCAGCTGTGACTTGGGAATAATCTGAGACTGTCAGGCCTGTGTACACACTTCATTTGTCAGCTTTTAGTACACTTGACCTACCAAAATGACAGCTATTTAAAACCTGTAGAGTTCTCCAGACATTTATTTTAAAGCATAATGTAAAAAACTGTATAAAGAAGTAGATTTTATGATGGATTTGTGAATAAAATACTCAAGATTGTTAGCCCTGAATAAATACCTCTTTAATAGTTATATACACAAATATACAACTATGTGAACTTTAATTGGCCGCTCTCTTCTTTTTTCTTTTCTTCAATGGCTTTTTACTTGGTGCTTTTACTTGTGTTGCACTGATGGTCTGTGTTCTGTGAACAAAGTAAATTAACGTTTCAACAGTATTAGTACTATGAGCTGATTCCACAAATGGTTTTTACCAACCTTGCTTCCTATACTACCCCCTACTTTGGTAATCCAAACTTTACTTTTTCCAGTAGGCTGGATATTTACCCACTATGGCAGAAGAGTACTGTAACCCTGAAAGGCACCCATGTAGATATAGAGAAACCATAGAAAGAACATCTGGATTGCTAATGAAAAAGTGTCTGTTTAGAGGGTAAGATGACAATAAACCAGAGAGCAAGCCTCTAAAGAGTCTTGAGTACACATTTGAAATAAATGAGAAATTTATTACCTTATTTTCTTTGGATTCTTATCTGGTTCTAAAATGATCATTTCTTCTTCTTCACTGTCTGAGAGCACTATAGGGGCATCTTTAAGAAAAATGTTACAGGAATTAGATTTTCAGATAGAAGAGGCCCAGTCATTTTGGCTGGAGGCTTACAGATCTGTTTGGTTCTTCCCTTCCCTGAGTTTATTCACTGGAGCTCTGAAAAACCATGTGTGCTGCTTTCACAGAAAAGTTAGGGGGGTAAATCTATATATTTTATAAATACAGTGCATCTTTTATAGAACTAATCTGGAAACAAGTCAATATGCCAACTGAATTCCTTGTGCTTTCTAAAAGATTTCTGCCAAACTCTTCCAGAAACCATGTCAATTTAAACTCCAAAAAACAGTATATGAAGAACCCATTTCCTTCAAATCCATTTCCGATCCACATAAGAGTTTTCCATTTCTTCCTTTGTTCTTATGTGTGTGCTAAGTTGTGTCACTTGTGTCCAACTCTTTGCGACCCTAAAGGACTTGGAGGCTCCTCTGCCCCTGGGATTCTCAAGAAAACTGGAGTGAGTTGCCACTTCCTCCTCCAGGGGATCTTCCTGACCCAGGGATCAAATCCACGTCTCAGGTCTCCTGCAGTGGCAGGTGGGCCACCTATATATATAAAGGCATATATAGTTTAAAAAAAAAAAGTATCAAGCTGAGTAAAGGTCCCAATCAATGGGGATTTTTTTTTTTTTTTTTTGCCTTACAATAAAACCCCGGTAAGTTCTCAGTAATATTTACAGGCAATAATCTTCCTCAAAGGCAGGCAGGTATGTGCAACTATTTTCTCAGCCAGACTTAGTAACTGTCCTTTAGGTTTCTACCAACCTACTTTATGTCTGCATAAATAATTCATGATAGAATTTGACTTTGCTTAAAATATCCACAGGTGAGAACCATTTCTATAGTTCTGTTGCTTTCAGGATGCCAGAAACATCTAGGACTACCACTGTTCATGCACATTTAGAATGTCGTGGGTTCTCATACAGCTCTATTATGGTAGCCCCATGTGGCTACTTAACTATATTAATTAAAATTCAGTATTCAGTTACACAAGCCACATTTCACTGCTCAACAGCACTGGCCTAGGGGCTACTATGCTGGACAGTGTAGACAGAACATTTCTAACACTGCAGAAGGTTGTATGGACAACACTATTCTAATACATGTATGACACTTTTTATATTTGAGGCTTCCCAACTGCTTCAGAGGTAAAGAATCTGCCTCCCCGGGATGGCAAGACTGCCTGGAAGAGGAAATGGCAACCCGCTCCAGTATTCTTGCCTGGAGACAATCCCACAGACAGAGCCTGGCAGGCTACAGTC
The DNA here is from genome assembly GCA_006410615.1 of Neotragus moschatus. Classification (NCBI taxonomy): domain Eukaryota; kingdom Metazoa; phylum Chordata; class Mammalia; order Artiodactyla; family Bovidae; genus Neotragus; species Neotragus moschatus. The sequence goes on from SJYA01000873.1 coordinate 13,486, forward strand.
AGTGGGGTCAGAGGCAACTTGGTGACTGAGCATGCACTAAAAACTATACAAAGAAAAAGCAGTGTGCACGAATGAACTTTAAGAAACTTATCCTTTTACAACTGGCCTGGATATACAATCAAAAGAAAAAAAACCTTTTATGCCACTCTCCTCACATATCGAATACCACCATTCTACAAAGTATATTCTTTAACACTTGTCCTTTAACATTTAGTCCCTCTAAATAAGTAGCTGCTAATATAAAAATAAGATTACTAAGAGATATATATATATACCCATTACATACAGCCACAAAATGTCACATACCTTGGCTTCCAATATTAGAGACTTCTACTTCTGTGTCCATTTTTATACCATCAAGAACGATAGCTTCATCACTGCCACCTTCATCCTCGTCTTCCTTCTCAGAGTCTTCAAGATGACCCCAGGAGTTTTCTATTCCCTCTCCAATTTGGGCGGTCCCAGGAGTCCACAGCACAGGTTGAGAAACACTTAGCAAGTTAAGAAAACTGAATAACAAACATACTGCTATTTGATGCAGTGTTGAAAACAATTAGAATGAAAGTTCTCTTCTGTTAAGTCTGAAGTTCACCTCAAATTAGAAAAAAAATTATTAACGGCTATACTATGGATGGCTGAACAATGAAGAAAAAAATGTAACTCAGGTTAAGATTTTATGGACAGAATGGGTGACAAATATCAAGACACACACACTGGCTTGGAACATTTCAGTTGTAGTAACAAATTTGGTGAATGAATCAACTTTAAGAACAATGTAATGATGTATATATAGGGTTTGACTATGTCATTGAGATTCAAGAATTTTTGCAAAGGAAAATAAAACACAAAGTTGTTAAAATATAAAATTCTCTGATTTCTGAGAAGAGAAGTTGAAGAGAAGGTAGATGTTACACCATCAATTTACCTCATCACAATCTTGTCTTGTAAATGTTTTTTTCTAACAGTGTTTTCAGAAAACAAATTTCAGTATGCACACACTTCACACAGCCCTAATCATGTCACAAGTATTATAAATCTTGTTTTCACTGAAAAAAAAAAAATCACCCAGTAAAGATACACTTCTGAAGGAGGTTCAGCTTCAGAAATGATTTCTTCTGCTTTCTCTTCTACATCGGAGGTATCAATAGGGGCCTTTGCCATTTTAAATGCTGTAATCCTTTGATTTGCCATAGATTCTGCAAAGCCAAACTTTCCACCTTCTTTCCTATGTGGATTTTTTTAGGGAGTGGGGAGGGAAAGGGAGAATAAGATGGAAGAGAAGACAGGAAGGGAAAAAAAGGTATTTTATCCTTTTGATAGATGAGAGACACTGGATGAGAAATCATTTGACTAACTTAATCTCACCAATTTATTTGGCCTATCAAGTCAGATAATAGAAAGCTACTATAATTAACCATTTATTAAACCATGTGCCAAGCATGCACTATGTGCTTGAGGTATATTATTCTCCAAACCTCAAACCAGCCCCACCAGGTAGGCAGTAACCTCCCAGACCACAGCAGACACTGAAGTGCCAAGACACAGCTATCGCTTAATGTCACAGAGTAAGAAGAGATGGGGATCAACCCTAGCTTGTGTTCTGTTAGTATAAGTTACCAGATTCTCTTTTTCCTAAGAAAATGTTAATTTTTTTTTTACAAAAAAGAAAAGCATTGTGTGGCTTTTCAGTACAGATTATGCTTAAATGGGATACAATATAATAAACAGTTTGATCAACTTTCAAAAACATTAAGTACTATATTCAACTGAGACTATTAGATAAGGAAAGATTTGAGTGTAAAAACTGTATGGTTATGCTTGTACAAGAAAAGTCGTAAACAGAAAAATTTATAACAAGACCGTTCAATTCTAAAAAATAAAAATAAACTTACCTAACTTTCTGGTCGTTCTCCAAAGCTTTTTGTATTAGCTCTGTAATTTCCACTACTTTCACACCAGCTATTTTACTACATCTCAAAACCTATTTATAAAAGTAAATGCTATTATTTAAAGACAACATATCAAAGAGTTTTCTTTAGCAACACTAATTAGTTTTTCTACCTTTGCAATTTAAGCCTTACTATTTTGTCAAATTAGAAAATAAGACAGTATAAAAACACAAACTAAGGCAAGATGTAAGAGACTTTTAATTAAGGGAACTGACCCAAAAACTTTTCTATGACAATTTAAGATACCACTTAAAAGGCCATACATACACTCACTTCCTTTCTGTGAGTGACCCCTATCTCTGCTCAAGACAGAGCTGCAAAGTGTCCCCTCAGAAGCTTTCATAAAGCAAATTTCCAGGCCTCAGGGACCAGTGGATCAGAATCTCTGGAAATAACATTTACTGTATACTTAATTTATGCTATACAGTCCAAAGTATCCATATTGATCCTTACATTCTCCTAACAAGAAGGTGCTGACAGTAAGATTACTTCCTATTTTACAGATAAAGAGACTGAAGCACAAAAAGAAGAAATAATCTGCCGAAGGTCAATGAGTGTAAAGGCAGAGCTGGAATTCCAACCAAGTAGCCTTTGTGCTCCTAGCCAGCTGCACCATGTGCTACGTGGCAAACTATTTTCTAAAAGCCCCCACATGAACCTTATATGCAGTTGTATCTGAGAATTTCTGCCCACTTTACCCAAATCTCAAAAGTAAAATTTATACCTAAATCTACTTTATGACACTTAAAAAAAAAATAGGGATATAAATCCCTTTCCTCACTGGGAAGAAGAGTCTTCCTCTATGTAGAAGGGCTTAGGCTGTGGAACACCACACACAGGGAAGGAGGGGAGGAAGGACCCCTTGTAGCATAAGGACAACAGAGCGTAAGGACAGTCATGAAACCAGAGTCTAACAGAGCCTAGGATCAATCACAGAAAATACCTGTTGGATTTTAGGCAAAAATCAAGAAAAAACTTCTAAAAATATGAGACCTATTCTTAATGGAACATCAATCAAAATACTGACTTGATCTTTTAGCAGCATTATCCCACCACTGGACTGGATGGTACAAATCTCTCGATGTTTATTCATGGCAATCACCAGCAAGCCATCCATTACACGTTCTTCTCGTTCACTGGGATCCACCAATAAATATGTTCTGAAATGAATGTTAAGTTTACCTGAACAAATGTGATACTGAGTGCTTGTCAATTTTTTAAATTGGATAATTGCTTTACAATACTGTATTGGTTTCTACCATTTATCAACCATCTATCAGCCATAGGTATGCCTATGTCCCCTCCCTCCCACCTCCCAGCCCATCCCACCCCTCTAGATTGTCAGAGCGCCAGATCTGAGCTCCCTGCGTCATATAGGG
>SJYA01000873.1:16934-58601 GCA_006410615.1 Neotragus moschatus
TCATATAGGGAGTGTCCACTGGCTGTCTAATTTTATCTATGGTTATGTTTCAAAGCCACTCTCAATTTGTTCCCTCCTCCTTCCCTGCGTCCACAAGTCTGTTGTCTGTGTCTGTGTCTCCATTACTGCCCTACAGATAAATTCATCAGTACCATCTTTCTAGATTCCATATGTATGTGTTAATATATGACATTTGCCTTTCTCTTTCTGACTTAGTTCACCTTGTATAATAGGCTCTAGGTTCATCCACCTCATTAGAACTGATTTAAATGTTTTTCCTTTTTATGACTGAGTAATATTCCATTGTATATATGTACCACAGCCTCTTTATCCATTCATCTGTCAATAATCATCCAGGTTGCTTCCATGTCCCGGCTATTGGAAATAGTGCCGTGATGACACTGGAGTACATAATGTCTTTTTCAATAATAGTTTTCTCAGGGTATACATATATAAATAAATATATAAATATATATATAGGCCCAGTAGTGGGATTGCTGGGTTATGTGGTGGTTTTATTCCTCATTTTTTAAGGAAATTCCATACTACAGTAGTTGTATCAATTTGCATTCCCACCAACAGTGCAAAAGGGTTCCCTTTTCTCCATACCTTTTCCAGCATTTATTGTCTTTAGATTTTTTCATGATGGCCATTCTGACTGGTGTGAAGTGATACCTCATTGTAGTTTTGATTTTCATTTCTCTGGTAATGAGCAATGTTGAGCATCTTTTCATGGGACTATACACTATGTGTATAGTCATGAGCAATGCTGAGTATCTTTTTTTATGTGTTTACATGCCATGTGTATGTCTTCTTTGGAGAAACATCTGTTTAGACGTTCTGCCGATGTTTTGACTATTGTTCTCTGGTATTGAGCTGAATGCTGCTGCTCCTGCTGCTAAGTCACTTCAGTCATGTCCGACTCTGTGCAACCCCGTAGATGGCAGCCCACCAGCCTCCTGTGTCCCTGGGATTCTCCAGGTAAGAACAGTGGAGTGGGTTGCCATTTCCTTCTCCAATGCATGAAAGTGAAAAGTGAAAGTGAAGTCACTCAGTCGTGTCTGACTCTTCGCAATCCCATGGACTGCAGCCCACCAGGCTCCTCTATCCATGGGATTTTCCAGGCAAGAGTACTGGAGTGGGGTGCCATTGCCTTCTCCATTGAGCTGAATAAGCCGCTTGTATATTCTGGAAATTAATCATTTGTCAGGTTTGCTACTATTTCTCCCATTCTGTGTCAGTTTTAAGATAATGGATATTTTAAAAAGATTTGTTATTGTTCAACCAAGTCACGTCTGACATGAGCTGTAGCCCGCCCGGCTCCTCTGTTCATGGGATTTCCCAGGCAAGAATACTGGAGTGGGTTGCCACTTCCTACTCCAGGGAAATCTTCTCAACCCAGGGACTGAACCCACATCTCCTGCACTGCAGGCACCATGTTTACGATCCACCCCGCCTGCCAACGCAGGAGGCATGGGTTCAATCCCTGGGTCAGGAAGAATCAGGAAGATCCCCTGGAGAAGGAAATGGCAACTCACTTCAGTATTTGTGCCTGGAAAATGCCATGGACAGAGAAGTATTAATCTAATCACACCATTTTTAAAAGACAGCACTATAATAACGTCAAGAGAGTGTATGCAGGTCTGAGCCTATGAATTTGAGTCACTTCAATGTGAAGAGACAACGGAATTGTTAAAAGACTAATTTGGTTAATTTTAAAGCTTCCCTAATATTCTGTACTTTGAAATTCTTTCAGATTCTGCTTATGGCTCATTAAAAAAAAATGCAAAATATCTCAGGAATAATTTTTAAGATACTGATTACATATTAAAATAGTATTTTAGATATACTAAGTAAAATAAACTATATCAAAATTAATTTCACCTGTTTCTTTTTACTCTTTTAATGTGCCTACTAAAACTACATATATGGCTTATGTAGTAACTCTACAGTGCTGTTTCCCTCTAATAAAATTCAGTGACTGAAAGATGAAAGCTTTTCTCCAATTCTCAGTTACAAAATTGCTAAAATATTTATACCTTTGTTTCCAAAGAGACTTAAGGCTCAGGTTTTCATTTAAAAGCACATAAACACCATTTAAAGGACCTAAGATTTCAGGTTTTCTGTTGTAGGAGGAATTAGCAGTGAGTTGTGAAGAAACTGCTGGAGAGCTAAAGGAACCTAGATTTTTACCCATCTGTGAACCATTCCCCCTCGTGACCTGCTCTTATCCTATAACGATTCCATCTATTACACTCCTCAAATATACTCCAAAGTCTTCTTCCATGAACCCACAGTTTCACCCACGCTCCAATTAGAGCCAAATATCTGTATCTAAGGAAGAGACACTAACGTTGTGGTGAACTCATAAATTTCTACGTAATCCATGAAAAAAAAAACGTCAAGTCTCTTCGTTAGAGGAGAGTTTATCACTTCTATTGAGGAAATTCTCGGTACTGAGCATCTGTCAACTAATGCTCTTAAAAAGAAAGAAAAGAACTATAAAGTACTTTAGTATTAAAGGAAGGATTTGTTCATTTGCCTATGGCATATGAGTGGAACAAAACATTTCTAGTTTCATTAATAATTTTGGAAATGAATGAGGATGAGACTTACCCTTGCTGGAAGAAGGCAAAACTGACACAAATGGGCATGTGATGGATGCTCAACGGTACAGGGTCACGTTCTTCAAGTGTATACTGTTTGAAAGTAAGTTTAAATAATTACAGTCCCTAAGTTATAAACATACAAAAAATCATCTTGTATATCAAATATTAAGGTAGAAGACGAAATCCCTTTAATCCTGAGTACCTAAATAACTTCTTTTGCAATTACCTATTTGACTTTGCCATTCACCTTTCTTATAACTTTATGTATTTGTGAAAAAGGTTTACTGAGGTATAATTTACATACCATTCAGTTCATTTCAATCACTCAGTCATGTCCGACTCTTTGTGACCCCATGAATCACAGCACGCCAGGCCTCCCTGTCCATCACCAACTCCCGGAGTTCACTCAGACTCATGCCCATCAAGTCAGTGATGCCATCCAGCCATCTCATCCTCAGTCGTCTCCTTCTCCTCCTGCCCCCAATCCCTCCCAGCATCAGAGTCTTTCCCAATGAGTCAACTCTTTGCATCAGGTGGCCAAAGTACTGGAGCTTCAGCTTTAGCATCACTCTTTCCAAAGACATCCCAGGGTTGATCTCCTTCAAAATGGACTAGCTGGATCTCCTTGCAGTCCAAGGGACTCTCAAGAGTCCTCTAACACCACAGTTCAAAAGCATCAATTCTTCGACACTCAGCCTTCTTCATAGTCCAACTCTCACATCCATACATGACCACTGGAAAAACCATAGCCTTGACTAGACGGACCTTAGTCGGCAAAGTAATGTCTCTGCTTTTGAATATACTATCTCCACTAATTGTTAGTAAATAATCCACTTTCTATTAAATATATCAGTTCAGTTCAATTCAGTTGCTCAGTTGTGTCCAACTCTTTGTGACCCCATGGACTGTAGCACGCCAGGACTCCCTGTCCATCACCAATTCGGGGAGTTTACCCTAACTCATGTCCATTGAGTCAGTGATGCCATTCAGCCATCTCATCCTCTCTCGTCCCCTTCTCCTCCCACCTTCAACCTTTCCCACCATCAGGGCCTTTTCCAGTGAGTCAGTTCCATGCATCAGATGGCCAAAGTACTGGAGCTTCAGCTTCAACATCACAGTTGTGTAATTATCACCACAATCCAGTTTTTTTTCAAACATTCTCATTACTCACCTCAAATCTCTTTAGCATGTCTGAGTTGATCACCCTCACTTCAAGGTCAAAGCAACCACTGATTTGTCTCTAGAAATATGCCTTTTCTGGGCATTTCATGTAAGTGGAATCAGTTTTCCATCTCCTGCATCTGCCTCCTTTCAACTGAGCCTGTTTCATCCACCCTAAAGTATACATGACATCAGCAGCTTGGTCCTTTTTGCTGTGAAATAACATTCCACTGTGTAGATATACCACACTTTGCTTTTCCATTGACTAGTTGATGAACATTTGGATAGTTTCCAGTTTTTGGCTATAGCAAACAATGCTGCTATGAACATTCACATAAAAGTCTTTGAGTAAATGTATACTTTCATTCTCTTTGAGTACACTCTTAGGGATAGAACTGGTGGGCTGTATTAAGTTTACACTTAACTTTTTAAGAAACTGCCAAACTCTCCCAACATGACTGTACCACTTTACCACCATCAGTATCTGTTGAGTATCTTTTTTAAGGAATAATGAATTCACTCAGTTTGGGCTATGCTGGGTCTTTGTTGCTGCGTGGGCTTTTCAGAGGTTACTCTCTGGTTGTGTGGGCTGCTCGCTGTGGTGGCTTCTCCTGTTGCAGAGCACAGGCTCTAGGCGAGTAAGCATCAGTAGCTGCAGCGCGTGGGCTCAGCATTTGCAGCTTACTGGCTCTAGAGGGCTGGCTCAGTGTTTGTGGCTCAGGGGCTGAGGTGCTCCGTGGCCTATGAGATCTTCCTGGATCAGGGATCGAACCTGTGTCTCCTGCACTGGCAGGCAGACTCTTCACCACCCAGCCACCGGGAAAGTCCTGTACAGTATTTTTTAATAAGTGTCTTTTTAGCCTACTAATCATACTATACTTTCTTATTTCCTTATACCAACTCCCTTCTCTAAAGGAACATCTCCATTATTAACAAAACTTTGTCTACATCTCTGTCTTTCAAGGGTCTGCTGCTGCTGCTAAGTCACTTCAGTCATGTCCGACTCTGTGTAACCCCATAGACGGCAGCCCACCAGGCTCCCCCGTCCCTGGGATTCTCCAAGCAAGAACATTGGAGTGGGTTGCCATTTCCTTCTCCAATGCATGAAAGTGAAAAGTGAAAATCTGCTCCAACTTAATTCCTAAAAATAGCATCATGAATGACAGCTTAGAGAATCTGGGCATTTGATGTTTCTGTTTGTAAATTCAAAAATCAAAGTATCACCACAGTGCACTTCACTATCCTAGCACATAATTTATATAAATTGAAATTGAGATACTTTACACACACAAAAAAGGACAATGGAAATAGTCTAAGTCCATGGTTTTCAAAATGTGATCCTTATACTACCACTATCAGTATCACCTGGGAACGCTGTGAGAGGTACAAAGTCATACATCCTATTCCCATCCTACTCTGAGGATGGATACTAGCAATATGTTTTAACAATCTTTCCAGGAGTTTCTGATGGCTTTTGCCACAGAATAAGAAAAAGCATCTCCCTGTGAAGATACTGAGAACTGTATATTTCTCACACACCCCCTAAGCAAAAGCCAGCCACTTTATCTAATGCTCAATCCAATCTAGTTCTATTCTAAAATATCAAGATAGCCTGTACTTCCATCAACAAAACTTCTATATAGGAGATTTAAGAGATTTCAAGGGCAATTATGAGCACATGTAGTTTTCGCCTTGTGAACAAATTTTAGAACATATCTAACTGCCATTTACAACAAAACTTCATTAAAAACAAGCTGTCCTGCATGTCATTCATTCTTAAGAAGGAGCCTGGCTCACATCACGGGAGCTTACCAATGTTACTTCATCTCCTTGGACAGAGACGTCAGGCCTTCGGAAGTGACATAAGGCTACAATTGCAGCAATGCTGGCAGCATCGATAATATTTCCATCATGATTTAATAAATGTAGGTCCACGCGTATTTGCCAAACCTAAATGTGAATTTAAAACAAAAATAAATCCTAAATGGTCACAAGCACAGATTTATAAGGAAAGATAACACTGTGTGCAAATTTTTCTCTTGCTGTTAAAACATGCCTTTATTCCTTCCAATGCACCAGTAAAAACATATTTAGAAAAATGTTAATCCAGACCAACACCTGATATACCAATAGTTCACCTTTCTATGAGTCATTTGACAACAGTAAAATATATATTCCAACTGAACAGAACCACTCTTATGTTTAGTTCTAAGACTTCCCTAACTTCTAAGACTAATGTATTTTTATTGTCTCCTAACTTAAAAAACTAAAACACTTAGGTTCCTGGACAATATTTATAACCTTACAAGTAAAGGAAGTATAATGTTCAAGTATATAACGTGGAAAGATTAAAGTGACTTCTCTGAAGCCAAGAAGATGGTTAAAATACCCTAATCAAGAATAAAGTTTTAAAATTATTGCTGCTGCTGCTGCTAAGTCACTTCAGTCGTGTCCGACTCTGTGTGACCCCATAGACGGCAGCCCACCAGGCTCCCCCGTCCCGGGGATTCTCCAGGCAAGAACACTGGAGTGGATTGCCATTTCCTTCTCCAATGCATGAAAGTGAAAAATGAAAGTGAAGTTGCTCAGTCATGTCCGACTGTTCGCAACCCCATGTACTGCAGCCCACCAGGCTCCCCCGTCCATTATTAAGCAGCGCAATATGTTGACAGCAATATTTCCAATGTCAGACTACCAGTGACTCACTATGAGGCCCTATGTAGGTCAATGAACTTATCCAAATGAAGGATTTAATCAGTTCTTTAGCTCTTGATCCACGAAAAAGGAGAATATTACATGCTTCCATCAACTCACTTATAAGAAAGAGACATGAGAATATGTAAAAACCGCAAATTCTTTGAATAATTTGTATACAAATCTAAGCTACTATTTTCACCAATGTTTTCTGTCCCTCCAAAGAGAGATTCTATAGAAAGTTCTATAGACAGCACTCTGTAACATCTGAAGTGAACCAGAATAAAACTGAATTAACTGAAGCTCTGAGAATGAAAGTACAGGTAGAGAGATCCACAAATCAACAGCACTTATCCCAAGATTAAGAATTTTGGGTATACTGCCCACCTTTTCACCAGCAACAACACAGAGAGATTCAGTGTCTATACACTTCGAATTTCTTAGACATCTTTCCAAGAGCCGATTCAACTTCACCAAGAGATCTGACTGCCTGTGAAAATAGGAATGGGCTAATGTCATGAAATGTAACACCAGGCATTAAAACAATAGCTCATCCCTGTTAGGGTTTCCTCTGGTTAAAGCAGTTTTTTTAAAAAAAGATTTAAATACCTGCCAGGTTCAAAAGCTGGGGCAGCCATCTGCGAGAGTTCAAGGTTAAAAAAAAGAATACCTTCTGTTGCCCTATTGAGTTTTGGAGAAACAAGTTCACAGGAAACCTGTCCAAGAACTCTGCAAAAATAAAGTGCAAATCTGTTAACTAAATGTTCAGTATGATATATCCCTATGGTTGAAGTTACACACAAAGTACAGTAGTAGAATATACAGAAATAAAATATATATTGGCATACACCAAAACATTTATTACAATATTTACTATTCCACAGATTTTTAAGCGTCATTGACCATTACTCCTCTTTTCACAAATATTTAGTGATACAATCGGACATGCAACCTTGAGACACCTTAAGTTCTCATATGGCATAGTTCACCAACATTATCTGACCAATATCTCCACAGCTTCCAAATGAACACTAAAAATCAAATTTTCACATCACTCAGGAAAAGAAGGAAAGTAGGCCCTTCTCAATGACAACAAATGTAAGGAACAAATTCAGTGCAATCACTGCTGGCTGCATATATGATTCATAGAGATCAGAAACAACTATGTGTGGCTCGTGTTGACAGAAAATATATTCATGATTAAAAATGTAAAGTGTAGTTATAAAACTAAAGTCCTACATTAAAGAAAATATACTTATTTGGGGCAGCTAAACAAAGTACTGTTCAGACTTCTTATGCTTTGTAAACTGAGCCAATAAAGTTCTTTTAAATTTCTATTGAGCTTATACCTAATTTGAACTGTTACCTTGTCTTCCCAAGCTCCACAATGCAGCACCCATAATCTGTTCCAAATGAAATCTTGATGTTCCTATAATCATAGGTTTGCCTGCCATCCAGCCGCTGTAAGCAGAACATTCATTCGTTTATTCCTAATACAAATATTTATTACTCTTTGCTAGGCAGGCCCCGGGCTAAGGACTTAGAAGTAAGTGTGATACTAACTACTCCACATGGGAGAGTGAAAACTAGGTGCCCGGGTACTGACAGTCGCTGACATGACCCGAGCCTTGAAAAGACCCCACCAAAGCCAAATAAATACTGGGGGCTTGGGGAAGCACTGGCGGCTCCTCCTGGGGCTCCCCGGGCCTACGAGAGCTAAGTCCAAGCATCCAGGCCGGAAGGCTGCGAGCCTCCTGCAACCCAACCGCTGACGCAGCGCTAAATTCCCAGTTTACCTTCTTCTCTTCGATGGCGCGGAGTAGAAAGCGGCGCTCGCAGTTTGACAGTGGCGTCTCCTTCATGCTGTCAAATCAGGAGACCAACAAGTACTGGAATTCGCAGGGGAAACCGAACTCGAACCTCTTCACGCGCGCCCAGCTCGCACCGCGGCGCAGAGGATTGACGTCATCAAAGCGCGCTGGCTGAAGCTGGGAAAGCGGAGGCTAGCGGGGCGTCGCTAGTGCGCAAGCTCAAAGCAAAGTTACGCCGTCCTGACTGAACTCTCCCTGCTGGCTGGTGAAGCAGAAGGAGGCAAAATTCAGAGAAAACCGGAAAGATCTGTTTCTTTTATGACAAAGTAAGCTAGAAAAGGACCCCGACAAAACCACCAGTGATAGAAATTAGTATCAATAGAGCGCTTTCACAGTTCTACACTTCTATCTTCAGTTCTAGCGGAGTAGACTAGAAGGTATTATTGCTACTGAGGAGGTTGAGATGTGGCTACTAAAAAGCTGCAGAGGCAGAGTTTGCTGCACGTTCATTGGAGAAACACTAGAATTGGAGAAAGGCCGTTAAGTGAAGAGTAGGGGAAGGAAGAAAGTTGAGACGGTGAATTAGGGTACTACTGGCTGACCGTGTAACCTCGTAAGCCTTGAAAAGAATTGAGAATATTCGCAGTTTGTAACTAATCGTGTTATACCTACCATTGACTGAAACAAAATTTTCTGTTTCTTACAGTCTCCCCAGTTATTTTAAGGTATTAACCTCCTTTTATAGCAGGCATAGAGGACTTTTAGTGTGTTCGTCTGCCAACCACTTGGCTTTTGGGGAGAGACAGAATCAAGAAGTACAGATCTTCCTCCACTTAGGGTAGAGGTATGTGCAGATAAAGCCATGTTAAGTCCAAAATATATTAATACACCTAACCTAAGAATGTCATGGATTAGCCCAGCCTACCTTAAACTTGCTCAGAATACCTACATTAGCCTACAGTTGTGCAAAGTCATCAAACACAAAGACTACTTTATAATAAAGTGGTAAATATTATGTGCAATTTACTGAATATTGTCCTGAATGTGAAAAGCAGAATAGATTTATGGATACAAAACGGTTGTATCAGTGGTTTGTTAGTGGTTTAGTCACTAAGTCGTGTCCAACTCTTGTGACCCCATGGACAGTAGCCAGCCAAACTCAGCTGTCTGGGATTTCCCAGGCAAGAAAACTGGATTGGGTTGCCATTTCGTTTTCCAGGGCATTGTCCTGACCCAGGAATCAAAACCAGGATTTCCTGCATTTCAGGTGGACTCCTGGATGGCTAAGGGAGCTGTGGTTGCTACCAGTATTCGACATGACCGTAGAGTATTGGACTACATATCCATTGCCTCGGAAAAGATGAAAACTTGTAAGTATGGTTTCTACATATTGCTTTCAAGCCATGGAAAAATTGAAAGTGGAATCATTGTAGTCCAGGATCATCTGTAGTTAAAAGCAGGAATTAATTCCTCACTGAGCCCAGATTCTGACTCTGCCCTTTAATTGGTCTGTGACCTTTGCCAATGTAGCCTATATATTTCACTTTTATTCATCTGCAAATAGCAATGATAAATTTATTGATTATGAGAAAAGCAGGTTAGCACATGTCAAATGGTTAGAACAGGGCCTGGCTTGGAATTGGGCCCTGAATAATAGAATTCACATATTATTGTTGTTTTAGTAATAGGCAATGTAACTCCTACACAGGCTCCATTCCACTTCTGTCTCTTCTCAAGTGTGTTTTCCTAACAGTGATACATTATAGTCTCAATTTATACCACTTGTAATAGGTGTACTCAATTAATTACTTCTACTACTTGTGAGAGCTTCTTGTGTCCTAAGAATAATTCAAGAGCTGGGATAACAGGGTAGACAAGCTCCTGACCCTTAAAAAAAATGTATATTCTCTTTGGAGGAGATAAACAATTAAAACATACACAAATAAAACAGTTTCACATACTAAGTGTTACCTGAGGAGTCTATTTTAATAGGGCTAGGTGCTGGAAGAGGTCACTATGTAGAGGTGACATCTGAGTTAAGTAAATCATTCATGATGAGAAGGATCAGCCAGAATATCATCTGCAGGAAAGAAAAAGTCTTTCAAGAAGAAGGACCCATGTGAACCAAGACTGAGGTAAGGGAGAGCTTGACATTGTCTGGAGACAGAAATTGTGAAGAAGAGAATTGAACAGATCTTATATCTACACGTTCAGACAGCTGACTGATTTTTTAAAGGGGGCAAGGCAATTGCAGGATATAGGTCATTTAAGTTCTTTAACAACACAATTCATGTTTATAGCTTTGCAACAGAACTCTTAGCTACTAAGTTTATCATTTAAATCTTTGGGTTATTTTAGTGGGCATTTGGTAATTTCTCTTTCTTATCAGAAAGGATATAGGCCTTTACTGAAATAGTCTGTCCTTTTTTGGAAAACAACTTGGTGGTAGAAAAAGAATGGGCTTTGACTTCAGATAAACTTCAGATCAGATGGACTCTAGGTGAATTAAATAATCTTCAGCTTCTGTGTCTTTAGGTTGGAAACAGTTGCTTTGTGTTAAGTGGTCTGAATGAAAGCTTCTGACATGTTTTTGACATAATAGCTATTCAAATTGTTAGTTTCCTTCCTTTTTTTTGATTTGGCAAAGCTTTTCATGAAACTGCCCTAATACACCATGTCTGATCACTATTCTGAGATTGCTGCTTGAATACATTGCCTATGCTTGCCTACCTTTCCCCTGTGCACTTTCCACTTTTATATCATTTCCATCATTCCTTCCTTCTTTAGTATTACAGGATTGTAATTTTAGCACTTGAGCATTTGCCTTTTATTGGAGTCAATCCAAAGGTGTATAAGCCATTTCCACTCCCATCTACATACCATTATAAAATATATTTACTTGATAACCTTGTTTTTAGTAACAAATTTTTGAAATGCCTAAGGAATATATTTGTTTGCTTTCAGGGGGAAATTATTTTGTAATTTGAGAAGCGATTCAGATAATGTTGTACATTCTGCCCCTTAAAAAGAATCAGTTTGAGTCAGTATTTTGACCTAGATGATCCATCTAAATATAACCTGGTTTTCAACAAAATCTTTCAGTATAGATCTTCTCTCCTCTTTATTGGACATCTGTTGCTTTGTCTGATCAGCATTCTTCTGTGTGTTGGTAAAAGTGCCATTCCTGACCCTACGTGATTCTGGTGTTATTGTTAATAGCAGGCATGGGTGTGATCAGGCCCTGCTAATTGTGCAACCCCATCCCCTCTCTCCTCATTGACTGTACACCCAGGCTGGGCCAAAAAAGTTCCTCCATCAGTCTTGAACATGTGAACTCTGAGAAAGAGTAGGTGTTTCCTTCTCTAGGACTATAAACACTAAGGTTCATGAAAGTCTAGAACTATGAGGGGCCATCTTGCCACCACAGGGAGAGAACATGTTTGAAGATATTCTCTTGAAGAGAGAGAGAAGTAGATCCTTTATGTAGAATTAGCTTGTACCAATTTTTGGACGTCCCAGTTGTGAGTCAGTACATTTGAGTTGGTCTTTTGTTAAATGTGTCCAAAGGAATACTGACCACATATACTTTTATAAGAAGTGTATAAAGACAGCCATGTTGTATTAACCTTTATAGCACCCACTGAGACTGGTGGAGTACCTTGTGAAGAAGTGGACGAAAGGCCTATTTCATAGCACATCTGGTGAAAGAAACCAATGGGCAGATCTCAGAATAAACAAATGGAAACTTACACTTTATTTACTGTATAGCATAATACATCTGCTATGCAATTTGCCTATATAGAAGTTGGTTTTCTATAAATTATCATGGAAAGAAATAATGCAGAATGTTAAGATGATTATTTCTACATAGTAGGATTTGGGGAAAATTTTTTTTCCTTTTGAATTTTTTCTTTATGAATTTCCCAAATCTTCTGTAAGGCATGTGAGTAGCTTTTATGATCAGAAAGAGTTAAAAGCAAAATATTTTCTTGTTCTGACACATTTTACTATTTCTTTATTTAAAGGAATTTTGGCATTCAAACATTTTATCAGAGATATTTGTTTTGCTGTTTATCAAGATTCAAACAGCAAGCTACATGATAGACATCTGAAAAGATTTTATGCCTTGACAACTCCTATAGTGTGAATGTTTGTGTCTTGTCAGATTCATATGTTGAAATCCTAATCCCCAAAGTTGATAGTGGTTGAAGGTGGGGCCTTTGGGAGATGAGGTAAGGGTGGCGCCCTCCTGAATGAAATTAGTGCCCTTATTACAGAGGTCCCACAAAAGCTCCCTGGTTCCTTCCACCATGTGAGGCTACTATAGGAAGTCTGCAACTTGAAGGAGATGGTGGCACAACCATCAAGGTGGCATGGTAGCCATGGTGGCACACTGATTTCAGGCTTCCAGTCTCCTGAACTATGAAAAATAAATTTCTGTTGTTTATAAGCCACCCAGTCTGCAGTATTTTCATTATAGCAGCTTGAATGGATTAAGACAACAACAGTTGAACACTAATAAGTCGCATGTAGTATATACTTTCCTTCCATATTTTTTACTTCATGTAATAAAAACCTTGAGCTTATCAAGTTTTGTTCTGGTTTCTATTGAATAATTGAAAGAGTTTCTGCTTCCACTCTTACCGTTCACTATGCCAGGAATCTATCTCTTCTGTTATTATTAAGCTCTTCTATATGTTCAGAGGAATTAAGTCTTCAGCTTGTCATAAATACAACAAAATGAGGGGGAAGAGATGCAGGGGACCTGTTGATTTTCAGTGCACTCAGACTACTGTCATACATGGGTAATCCTGTGCCAAAGAAAATTATGCATATGGCTCTGTCTCAGGCACATGACTGAAGTCCTTTGACTCATTCTCTTCTACAAAAATAAGATTCGTACTCGTTGATAAAAATCCATAGGGAAATACTTCTGGCTTTAAAGATTGAGGAGGGTGTGTAAACCAAGGAATGTGGGCAAGCCACTAGAAGCTAGAATAGGCAAGAAAATGGATTTTCCTCTAGAGCCTCCTTTCCAAAATGAAAGTGGCCTTGGGGACATATTTTAGATTTCTTACCTCCAAAACTTAACTTACAAAACTGTAAGATAGTAAATTTTATGTTGCTTTGAGCCATTAAGTTTGTAAAAATTTGTTAACAGCAGCAATAGGAAACTAGCATAGATTGCCAGATAAAATACAGAATGCTAATTTACAATTGAATTTCAAATACACAATAGTTTTTTGGTTTTTTGTTTGTTTAGTATGAAAAGGGAAAAATGAAAGTTTACTTTCTCAGTCATGTCTGACTCTTTGGAACCCCATGGACTGTATAGCCTGCCAGGCTCCTCTGTCCATGGAATTCTCCAGGCAAGAATACTGGAGTGGGTAGCCATTCCATTCTCCAGGGGATCATTTTGACACAGGGATCGAACCTAGATTTTCCACATTGCAGACAGATTTTTTACCATCTGTACCACCAGGGAAGTGAAGTGAAGTCGCTCAGTCGTGTCCAACTCTTTGCGACCCCATGGACTGTAGCCTACCAGGCTTCTCCATCCATGGGATTCTCCAGGCAAGAATACTGGAATGGGTTACCATTTCCTTCTCCAGGGATCTTCCCAACCTAGGGATCGAACCTGGGTCTTCTGCATTGGGGACAGACGCTTTAACCTCTGAGCCACCAGGGAAGCCCATGTCCAATTTGTTTTCCAAATATTTTTATAGGGCATACTTATACTGAAAAAAAATTCTTTGTCGTGTATCTGAAAATCAGATGTAACTGGGCATCCTATATTTTAAACAAAATCTGGCCACCTTAAACTATTATAGTTTGCCTTATTATTCACATATGTATTAGTTTCTAGCTCTAGTTTTATATGCGAAGTTTTCTTAAAGGAAGATGCTTATGTTCATCATAAGCTATATTGTTATGGGGGGTCATAGTATTCACAAAGCAATTTTTACCTGAATATTTTTCAGTGCAGTGTGAAGATACATAGTTACGTTGTTGTTACTGTTGTTACTGTTGTTCAGTTTCCAAGTTGTGTCCACCTCTTTGCAATCCCATGAACTGCAGCACCCCAGGCTCCTCTGTCCTCTACTGTCTCCTGGAGTTTGTTCAACTTCATGTTCATTGAGTCAGTGATGCTATCTAATGATTTCATCCAAGCACATAGCTAAAAGTATTGGTTTGCAAAGGGTCTTTTTTGTATGCTTGTAGGAAGGAAAGTTATGACCAACCTAGATATCATATTAAAAAGCAGAGACATTACTTTGCCAACAAAAATCCGTCTAGTCAAGGCTATGGTTTTTCCAGTGGTCATATATGGATGTGAGAGTTGGACTGTGAAGAAAGATGAGCACCGAAGAATTGATGCTTTTGAACTGTGGTGTTGGAGAAGACTCTTGAGAGTCCCTTGGACTGCAAGGAGATCCAACAAGTCCATCCTAAGGATCAGCCCTGGGTGTTCATTGGAAGGAATGATGCTAAAGCTGAAGCTCCAGTACTTTGGCCACCTCATGTGAAGAGTTGACTCATTGGGAAAGAGCCTGATGCTGGGAGGGATTGGGAGCAGGAGGAGAGGGAGACAACAGAGGATAAGATGGCTGGATGGCATCACCAACTCGATGGACATGAGTCTGAGTGAACTCCAGGAGTTGGTGATGGACAGGGAGGCCTGGCATGCTGTAGTTCACGGGGTCACAAAGAGTCAGACACACTGAGTGACTGAACCAACTGAGAAACTTCTTTTCTGGGTACAATAGGAAAGCCTACATATAATATCTCATAATTTTAAAACTATAATGGGTCTGATAGATCATTAAGTATAGGACTTGAAAAGTCAAATGGTTCACACATTATAAATGAGGGAAGCTGGTCAGTTTGGGACTTAGGAAGTGATGGGGACTATGGTGATCTACACGGGACATGCCCTGTCTAAATGTATCAAAAAATCATTAAAACTTTCTGAGAGCGAAATAAAACATGGGCTCTTAGTTTGCTTAGTCTCCCCCTCCTAGTCTCCATCACCCTAGTCCATCCAAATAAGCTCTTATTCTGAGTAAATGTAGTGTATTTGCCAAGTAGATGCAGACTTCTGAGCAGTTCCTTATTCTCTTTCAGCCAGATTGCTGGTCCCAAGCTCCTCCTATATAAATTCCAGAACATCTACTGAGAAGATTTCATCTTTAAAAAACATCAAAATTCTTGTGACTTCTAAATGTGATCCACTGACGGGTAGCATCAGTCTCACCAGCGTAGCAGTTGACAAACCAAATTCTCAGGCCCCACTGCAGACTTACTGAATCAGAATCTTTGCAGAAGAGGCCCTGCAGTCTGTTTTAACAACTTCTATAAGTGATTCCTACATGCACTGAAGTCAGAGAAGCCCTAATCTAAATGTCTTAGGGGAAAAAGGTACATCCAATTCTGGCACATAGGATTCCCAGTCCGTTTTGTGCAAAATGTGCCTGCAGTCGTCATCCACTCCCCTCTCCCCAGGAGACGCTGCTAATGGCGGGCTTACAGATTTCTGGAGTGAGGTAGAGACAGAGAAGGATTTATGGACCTCGTACTACTGGTGCCAGCAAAGTTGTGACTTCCTTAGGATGATTTCCAACTTGCTCCTTACTCAGGAGAACTTTAAGCCACAATCTAAACCTGAGCTATGTTTTAGCAGCATGAATTTTTTTAAACTTAATAGACATTGTTAAGAGCACAGCAAGACTGAGTAGGAAATACAGTTCCTGTATACCTCCCCTCCAAGTATACATACAACTTCCCCCACTGTCAACATCCCCTATCCATGTGCTATATTTATTACAGATGAGGAATCTACATCAGTATCACCAAAAGTTCATAGTTTATTTTATGGTTCACTTTGTATGTGCATTTTGTGAGTTTTGACAAATGTATAATGATATGTATGGGCTTCCCTGGTAGCTCAGCTATCAAAGAATCTGCCTGCAATGCAGGAGACCCCGGTTCGATTCCTGGGTCAGGAAGATCCTCTGGAGAAAGGATAGGCTACCCACTCCAGTATTCTTGGGCTTCCCTGGTGGTTCAGCTGGTAAACAATCCACCTGCAATCCAGGAGACCTGGGTTCAATTCCTGGGTTGGGAAGATCCCCTGGAGAAGGGAACAGCTACTCACTCCAGTATTCTGACCTGGAGAATTCCATGAGATATAGTCCATGGGGTCACAAAGAGTCAGATAATGACATGTATCCACTATTATCATATCATACAAAATACTTTTACTGCCCTAGAAGTTATTTGTGATCTGCCTAGTCATCTAGTCATCCTTCCTTTTCCCCTAACCCCTGGAAACAACTAATCTTTTTACTGACTCTTTTTTGCCTTTTCCAGAATGTCGTATGATTGGAATCACACAGAATTAAGCCTTTCAAGGTTGGCTTCTTTAACTTTGCAATATGCATTTAAAGTTCTTCCATGTCTTTTTGTGGCTTGATAGTTCATTTCTTTTCATTACTGAATAATCCATTGTAAGGATGTTCCACATCTTGTCAATCCATCCACCTATTGAAGGATGTCTGCATTGCTTATACTTCCTTATTGTTGAATTCTTTCCATATTTTGGATAATAGAACTTCAGCAGGTTTGTCTTTTGGATTATTTTCTCTCAGTCTGTGGCTTGTCTTCTCATTGACAGTGTCTTTCACAGAGAAATTTTTAATTCTAACAAAATTCAATTTATCAAAATTTATTTTGTGGATTGTTTCTATAGTGTTGTAGCTAAAAATTCACATCCAATCCCAAGATTATCTAGATTGTCTCCTGTGTTCTGTGCATTGTGTACTTTTTCTACTCAAGCCTTAGAGTATAAATGATAGTTATTTTAAATTCCTAGGTTGATCATTCCAATATCCTTGCTATAACTGAGACTGGTTCTGATGTTTGCTCTGTCTCTTCAAGCTGCACTTTTTGTCTTTCAGGATGCCTTTTAATTTTTTGTTGAAAGTTAGACATCATGCGTAGGATAAAAGGAACTGAGATATATGTGTGCTTTGTGATGTGTTGGTAAGGTGTGTGGTAGAGGAACATTCTGTAATCTTACATTTTGGTCTCAGATTTTTAGCGAGCCAGTGTGACCTTTACAAGTGGTCCTTAGGTGATACCATAAGGCTGGGCGGGATGAAGTTGGGTCTTTTCTCTTTCCTCAGATTAGTGAAGCTATGGTAAAAATCCCAATCTGTTGGGCTCTGCTTGCATGCTTGCTGTGTTACATCAGTCATATCTGACTCTGTGACCCTATGGACTGTAGCCTACCAGACTCCTCTGTCCATGGGATTCTCCAGGCGAGAATACTGAAGTGGGTTGCCATTTCCTTCTGCAGGTGATCTACCCAACTCATGAATCAAACCCATGTCTCCTGTAGTTTCTATTAATATGTGTTTCTAAGAATAGAGTTTCTGCTCTAGTAAAGTGTGGTTTTCTGTATCTGCCTGGCCAAATTCTGTGGCAGTGGCTTATCCTGTGACCTCACTTCTATGATAAATCTAAGAAAAGTTAGATGATCCAGAGAGTTGATGTGGGGTGGGAGGGGGGGTTCAAGACTGGGAACTCATGTACACCTGAGATGGAAAATAAAATAAAAATAAAATTTAAAAAAAAAGAAAAAAAATCTATTTGGACTGAAAAAAAAAAAAAAGAAAAGTTATTGACTTAGTTTTTTCAGCTTTCTTCTCATTGTATGAACAAGGATGACATTTCTAAGCTGACTGTGTTGGACTAGAAACTGGAAGTTGTATAACATAAAAACTTAAATAGATTTTTTAAATTTGAGAAATATGAATATAACACTTACTATATCCCAAGACCTGCTTTTATGTGTTATAAATATTAATTCTAATAATCAACCTATGTTGTTGTTCAGTCATATCCAGCTCTTTGCGACCCCATGGACTGTAGCACTCCAGGCTTCCCTGTTCCTCACTGTCTCCCAGAGCTTGCTCAAACTCATGTCCATTGAGTTGGTGATGCCATCCAACCATCTCTTCCTCTGTCATCCCCTTCTCCTCCTGCCTTCAGTCTTTCCCAGCATCAGAGTCTTTTCTAATGAGTCAGCTCTTCACATAAGGTGGCCAAAGTATTGGAGTTTCAGCTTCAGCATCAGTCCCTCCATTGAATATTCAGGATTGATTTCCTTTAGGATGGACTGTTGGGTCTCCTTGAAGTCAAAAGGACTCTCAAGAGTCTTCTCCGACACCACAGTTCAAAAGCATCAATTCTTTGGTGTTCAGCTTTCTTCACAGTCCAACTCTCACATCCACACATGACTACTGGAAAAACAGCAGATTTGACTATATCGATCTTTGTTGGCAAAGTAATGTCTCTGCTTTTTAATATGCTATCTAGGTTTGTCATAGCTTTTCTTCCAAGGACTAAGTGTCTTTTAATTTCATGGCTGCAATCACCATCTGCAGTGATTTTGGAGCTCAAGAAAATAGAGTCTCTCAGTGTTTCCATTGTTTCCCCATCTATTTGTCATGAAGTGATGGGATTGGATGCCATGATCTTCATTTTCTGAATGTTGAGTTTTAAACCAGCTTTTTCACTCTTTCCTCTTTCACCTTAAACTAAAGATGCTCTTTCATCTTTCAACTAAGGATACTCTTTAGCTCCTCTTGGCTTTCTGCCATAAGGGTGGTGTTATCTGCATATCTGAGGTTATTGATACTTCTCCTGGCAATCTTTATTACAGCTTGTGCTTCATCCAGCCTGGCATTTCACTTGATATACTCTGCATATAAGTTAAATAAGCAGGGTGACAATATATAGCCTTGACATACTTCTTTCCTAGTTTTAACCAGTTCATTGTTCCATGTCTGGTTTTAACTGTTGCTTCTTGACCTGCATAAACGTTTCTCAGGAGGCAGGTAATGTGGTCTGGTATTCTCACCTCTTTATGAATTTTCCACAGTTTGTTATGATCCACACAGTCAAAGGCTTTAACGTAGTCAATGAAGCAGAAGTAGGTCTTTTTCTGGAATTCTGTTGTTTTTTCTATGATCCAATGCATGTTGACAATTTAATCTCTGATCCCTCTGCCTTTTCTAAAACCAACTTGAACATCTGGAAGTTCTCAGGTCACATACTGTTGAAGCCTAGCTTGAAGCATTTTGAGCATTACTTTGCTAGCATATGAAATGAATGCAATTGTGTGGTAGTTTGAACATTCTTTGGCAGTGCCTTTCTTTGGGACTGGAATGAAAATTGACCTTTTCCAGCCCTGTGGCCACTGCTGAGATTTCCAAATTTGCTGGAATATTGAGTGTAGCACTTACATGAGGTAGGTAAAATTATCTGTTTTACAGATGGGGAAACCCAGGGCACAGAGAAACCAAGTGATTTTTTTTCCCTTAAGGTTACACAGCTAGTAAATCATACAACCAACATTCATACCCAAACAAGAGACTGTGTTCATAGCTACTATACCATTGTACTTCTTGCAGATGGGAATCCATGTCTATGCTAAGTGTGTGAACTTCACCTTAATACTGAACCTGCTTATTTTTTTCTGTCTGTAAGGATCTTAACTTTCCTCACTCGATTACTTTGCCTTTGACGTCTGTATAGATAAGAAAGTTACTACCATGGGCAGAGGAGCCTGGTGGGCTACAGTCCATGAGGTCTCAAAAGAATCCAATGTGAATTAGTGACTAAACAGCAACAAAATTATTAGATTATCAAACTCAATTTTTTATGCTTAGATTTGACACATAGAAGTACAACCAAGGGGTAGAGCACGTTAATGCAAAGAGACGTGAGCTCCAGGTGTAATCCCAAAGCTTGCATACAGGCAAGAGTGATTAACAAGCAATAGAAGAAGCTGCATGTACAGAAGTAGTGTCCGTTCTTGACCAAGAGCCTCTTACAGACTATATCATTTGTACGGCATTCCCCTCTCTTAGCCCAAAGTTCAAGGATGCTGCACCTACATCATGACCAATTCTTCATTCAGATTTATGACTTCAGGAAAAAAGTTTCTACCTCTTCTTGTTTTCACCCTGTTTTCCTCTTTTTTAAGTTGCCTAGGGAGAAATGCTTAGGTTGTTTCAGAAGCAGAAGTGTCAGCAGGAGTGGGAATACACTAGATGATGCCGACTCTCCAGTGAGGTATTAGTGGACAACCAAGGCCAAAAGGTGGTATCAGGTGGCCTCGTGTCTTTCACAAGAAACATGGTTTTATCTTGAGATAGTACTTCAATGGTAGACAGCTCTTAAGATGACCCCCAGTGATCCCCACCTGCTTGCATTCAGGGCCTGTGTAATCCTCTCCCTTTGAATGACTTGCATCTGGCCAACGGAAAATCTCAGCACCAAGGGGATGACGCTTCTGTGATTAGATGGACTGCAGTTTCCATCCTTCCAGCAGGTTCTCTCCTGTGTTGGTTTTGATGATGCAGATTTCTATGGTGATGCAAAGTTCCATGTGGCAAGGAACTAAAGGTGTCCTCCAGCCAAGAGCCTAGTAGATATTGAGACCCATAATCCACAGCACAAGTAGAATTGAATACTAACAGCAATCACATAAGTGATTGTGGAAACATGCATCTCAGATTAAGCTTTCAGATGAGAACCCAGCCCTGGCTGACTCTTTATTTTTATTTATTTATTTTTTTTTTTTTGCTGCACTGAGTCTTTGTTGCTGCACTCACGTGTTCTCTAGTTGAAACAGGTGGGACCTGCTCTCTAGCTGTGATGCACAGGCTTCTCTTTGTGGTGGCTTCTCTTATTGGCAGAGCGTGGGCTCTAAGGTGTGTGGGCTTCACTGGCTTTGGCACGCAGCTTAGCTGCCCTGTGACATGTGAGATTTTATCAGACCAGGGATTGAACCAATGGCCTCTGCATTGCAAGCTTGATTCTTAACCACTGGACCACCAGGGAATTGCTCTGGCCAATATCTTGACTGTAGCCTTTAGAGAGAATTGTAAGCAGACCCAGCTGAGCTCTGTCTGTATTCCTGACTTCACAGAAACTGTGAGATAATAAATGTGTGTTGTTTAAGCTGCTAAAAAAGAATAGAAAGCTAGTGCCATTTCTATCACAAATTCTTCTCAGTAAGCATTACTTTAGGATTTCAAATTCTATTGGCCTTGTCTCATCTTTGCCAACAAAAGTCCGTCTAGTCAAGGCTATGGTTTTTCCAGTGGTCATGTATGGATGTGAGAGTTGGACTGTGAGGAAAGCTGAGTGCCAACGAATTGATGCTTTTGAATTGTGGTGTTGGAGAAGGCTCTTGAGAGTCCATTGGACTGCGAGGAGATCCAACCAGTCCATCTTAAAGGAAATTAGTCCTGGGTTTTCATTGGAAGGACTGATGCTGAAGCTAAAACTCCAGTACTGAAGCTGAAATTCCAATACTTTGGCCACCTCATGCGAAGAGTTGACTCATTGGAAAAGACCCTGATGCTGGGAAAGATTGAGGGCAAGAAAAGAAGGGGACGACAGAGGATGAGATGGCTGGATGGCATCACTGACTCGATGGGACATGAGTTTGGGTAATCTCCAGGATTTGGTGATGAACAGGGAGGCCTGGTGTGCTGTGATTCATGGGATTGCAAAGAGTTGGACACCACTGAGTGACTGAACTGAACTGAGTCTCATCTTTTGGAAAGAAAGAAATACAAAGAAAACTCTATTTGATATTTTTTGCAACCTTCAAATCCATCAAAATATTGCTAGAATATTTTATGAAGAATTTTGTAAAACATAAAATGTCAGATCTATATCAATGACATGTGCTTTCTTTAGTGATTAGGAAATTTTTTAATGATCTTTAAGAGGTGGCATGAAAGGAAAGCATAGTTTGCATTTCAGGAATCTTGTTTTAGCTAAGTACTACTGGATTAGAACTATAATTTCTACCTCTGAAAATATAAAAGGCAGGGAAACGTGACTTCTAATGTGCAAATAGAAAATCTTTTACCAATTTTGCTTTTACTTAAGAAAACAAAAGTAAAACAAAACTGAGCCTGAAAGGATAACTTATTGAAGGTCGCTGACAAACAGTATTTTTTTATTTGATCTGATAATGTTATCTGAAAAAGTAAAATCATATCCGAAGCTCTGAGAGTGTACACGTATATGTGTGTATGCACACTCAGTCGTGCCTGACTCTTTGTGACCCCATGAACAGTAGCCCACTAGGCTCCTGTGTCCATAGGATTTCCAAGGCAAGAATGCTGGACTAGGTTGTGAAAGAAATAGTATCTACTTATAAATAGGGTCTAGAAGGAAGACTGAAATTTGTAGAGATTGTATATTATATCTGATCATGGTAGTTTTATTCAACCTTTGTTTCTGATACTACTGATAAGTTAGATTGCACAACAGGCATATGTAAGAATTCAATTATTTATAGAGATATTTTTCGTGAGCATATGACATACCAGGGTTTATTCTAAATACTGGGATAATGTAGTAAAACAAAATACACAAATCCCTTGGAGTGTTTGTTATAGAGACTGGTGGACACTGAAGGAATCAACAAATAAGCAAATGAAAAATGCCTGGCAGGGGTTAGTGATAGAAAAGTAAAGCCAAGCCAGGCATGGGTAAGGGAGAGTGGCTAGGAGGTTACTGTGAGGTCAGCGTCATCAGGAAGATGGCTTCCCCAGTGATGAGGCATTTGAGGAAACCTGGAATGAGGGCAATGAATGATTAAGTCAGTGGACTTTAGCAATCAAAATAACCAAAGAGGCTATGAAGAAGCTTGCTGGAAACAAGCAGGATGACTTCTTTGAGGTTCTTTTAATGGCACCCCACTCCAGTACTCTTGCCTGGAAAAATCCCATGGATGGAGGAGCCTGGTGGGCTGCAGTCCATGGGGTCGCTGAGAGTTGGACACGACTCAGTGACTTCACTTTCACTTTTCACTTTCATGCATTGGATAAGGAAATGGCAACCCACTCCAGTGTTCTTGCCTGGAGAATCCCAGGGATGATGGAGCCTGGTGGGCTGCTGTCTATGGGGTCGCACAGAGTCGGACACAACTGAAGCAACTTAGCAGCAGCAGCATTAGCTGTAAGTATTTAGTACCCTTGGATGTGGTTTCTTGATATGTAGTTTAATGGATCAGATCAGTTCAGTTCAGTCGCTCAGTCATGTCCGATTCTTTGCGACCCCATGAATCGCAGCACACCAGGCCTCCCTGTCCATCACCAACTCCCGGAGTTCACTCAGACTCACATCCATCGAGTCAGTCATGGCATCCAGCCATCTCACCCTCTGTCGTCCCCTTCTCCTCCTGTCCCCAATCCCTCCCAGCATCAAAGTCTTATCCAATGAGTCAACTCTTTACATCAGGTGGCCAAAGTATTGGAGTTTCAGCTTTAGCATCTTTCCTTCCAAAGAAATCCCAGGGCTGATCTCCTTCAGAATGGAGTGGTTGGATCTCCTTGCAGTCCAAGAGCTCCAATTACCTGGTTTGAATTCCAGATCTTAAACTTGCTTGCTGGGTGATCCTGGACAGGTTGTAAACCTCTCTGAAAAAAATATGGGGCTCATAATACCCTAATAAAGTGGTCATGAGGACTGAATAATATGTGAAAAGCATTTAAGACAGGCTTCAGTTCATATTTAACAGTAATAAATACTACCTGTGGCTCTTACTAAACTTACTCTGTTACAATATTCTTTTTTTTAATTTTATTGAAGTATTGTTGATTTACAATGTTGTGTTAATTTCTGCTGTAAAGTAAATCAATTGTATTTATTCTTTTTCATTTTCACGGGATATTGAATACAGTTCCCTGAGCTATAGTGTAGGAGCTTGTTTTTTATCAATCTTATGTATAATAGTTTACATCTACTAACCCCAAACTCCCGGTCCTTCTTTCCCCCACCTCTCCTTTGCAACCACAAGTATGTTCTCTACGTCCATGAGTCTGTTTCTGTTTCATAGATATTTTCATCTGCGTCATATATTAGATTCCACATATGGTGCTAAGTCACTTCAGTCGTGTCTGACTCTGTGCGACCCCATAGACAGCAGCCCACCAGGCTCCCCCATCCCTGGGATTCTCCAGGCAAGAACACTGGAGTGGGTTGCCATTTCCTTCTCCAGTGAATGAAAGTGAAAAGTGAAAGTGAAGTCACTTAGTCGTGTCCGACCCTCAGTGACCCCATGGACTGCAGCCTTCCAGGTATAAATGATATCATATGGTATTTGTCTCTTTCTGAGTTGCTTCTCTTAGTATGATAATCTCTAGTTCCATCTATGAGAATGGCATTCTTTCATTCTTTTTAATGTCCAAGTAATATTCCATACTGGAATAGGAAATGGCAACCCACTGCAGTATTCTTGCCTGTAGAATTCCATGGACAGAGGAGCCTGGAAGGCTAAAACCATGAGGTCACAAAGAGTTGGACATGACTGAGCACACACACAATTTTCCATACAGTATTTATTTTTTATTAAATTAGATCAACACATGTGACTCTCAAGACATATAACCATATGCCTTTGATACATGAGGGCTGTAGCCTTCAAATTTGCAAACCCAATTTCCTCAATAGCTTTTCTGGCATCTAGGAAAGTTTCAGCACAAGATCCCAGAAATAGCTTCCCAAACAACTTAATTATAAAGTACATTGTTAGAACAAAGGTATAAAGAAGTGTGTGGATATCAAGGATTCTTCAAAATCATTTAAGAATCCCACACATTTTAAAAAATATAAATTTTATGGTTGTTCAGGACATGGGCTTTGATCTCAGCGTTGGATTTAGATCCTGGCTAGAGGAACTATAGCATTTTGGATATGTCATCTTACTTCTCCAAAGTGGAGTTGTTACAGCTGACATTCATAGAATTTATTATGCACCAGATGCTTTTTAAAGACGTGTACATACATTAGCTCATTTAATCTTCACAGCCCCTTTTGAAGGGAGTTACTGGTGGCTCAGTTGGCAAAGCATCTGCCTGCAATGCAGGAGACCCGGGTTCTATTGCTTGGTCGGGAAGATCCCCTGGAGAAGGAAATGGCAATCCACTCCAGCACTCTTGCCTGGAAAATCCCGTGGACGGAGGAGCCTGATAGGCTACAGTCCATGGGGTTGCAAAGAGTTGGACACGACTGAGCGACTTCACTTTCACTAGTATTATCATCATGTTCAGTTCAGTTCAGTTACAGATGATCAACACAAGGCAGAGATCAAGTGACTTTTCAAGGTCGCATAGCCATTTAAGTGATAGAGTCAGGATTTGAAAGGATGCTATCTGGCTTCAAGTCTGTGCACTTAAGCCATACACTCCACTGCCTCTTGGTAACAATAGTTTCTACCTCATAGGTTCAGTTCAGTTCAGTCCCTCAGTCATGTCTGACTCTGCGACACTTGCTTGCAGCACCCCAGGCTTCCCTGTCCATCACCAACTCCAGAGCTTCCTCAAACTCATGTCCATCAAGTTGGTGATACCATCCAACCATCTCATCCTCTGTTGTCTCCTTCTCCTCCTGCCTTCAATCTTTCATAGCCTCAGGGTCTTTTCCAGTGAGTCAGTTCTTTGCATCAAGTGGCCAAAGGATTGGAGTTTCAGCTTCAGCATCAGGTGAGTGAGTGAGTGAGTGAAGTCGTTCAGTCGTGTCCGACTCTTTGCAACCCCATGGACTGTAGCCTACCATGCTCCTCTGTCCATGGGATTTTCCCAGCAAGAATACTAGAGTGGGTTGTCATTTCCTTCTCCAGAGGATCTTCCGGACCCAGGGATTGAATTGTGTTGAAACAAGTGGTGTACAAGCACTTAGCACAGTGCAAGACACAGAGTAAGTGCTCAGTAAATATTTGTCACAAGTCATAGTAAATTATATCATAGTGAGAAGAAAACCTGCGTGCTCTGTTATAGGTGGCTTCCCAGGTGGCTCTAGTGTAAAGAACCCACCTGCCAATGTAGGAGATGTAAAAGACAGACATGAGTTCGATCCCTGGGTTGGGAAAATCCCCTGGAGAAGGAATGGCAACCCACTGCAGTATGTTTGCCTGGAGAATCCCATGGACAGAGGAGGCTGGCAGGCTACAGTCCATAGGGTCGCAAAAAGTCGGACACAACTGAAGTAACTTAGCAAGCACACGTGCTCTACTATGGCTGAATAGTTAAATTATTTTTACTTTTTAAGGTTCCTTTGTGTGTGTTCCATCAGCTTTGCAAATCCATTAGTCTAGTAACCCTATTTTGTTAGAAAATTGACTTAGCTAGTGAAATTTGTTTGTACTGAGCCCATGGTGGTTCCTGATGATCACCTCTTATTTTTCTAAATGCTCACAGACCATCTGTTTGAGACTCTATTTTAGAATTTTACTTGCAATCAGTGTCAAGCTCATAATTTTCATATTTGCCTTTTTTCATTCTTTTGGAATTTGGGAGACCTCTAGCTCTTTTCAGGGTGAAAATCTGGTTTATGTTACTAGTATACTTCATTAGTGATGAAAACTGTTAGAAATTTCCTACATAATTTCAATTTTTTGTTAAAGTAATGAGATATCTGTGTTGTTCTCAAAGAGCATTTGAATCACACAACTAGCAACTCTCCTATTTCAAACCCATGGCTGTATCAAACTGTGGGGCTGATCCAGCATAAAATAAGATTACTCATCTGTTAGAGGAAATTTTCCAGCAGGAACAGAAAAATTTAGGTAGGATATGACTCATATGATCTGACATTCATCTGCTATCTAAATAAATCCTATTTCTTTTAACTAAACCATATGCTTTAAAGGAGTAAAAAAAAAAAAAGAAAATGTAAAATTTTTATACATTGAATCCTTTGACCAATTAGAACTTTTAGACATTTGAATTTCTAAGTTATAGTTGGATTTCAAAAACGTGTCATTTGTCTTCTTTGTAGTAAACCTTTTCAACTGCATGTTTTCCTTAATTTCTGATCATCTAAATATGGCAAAGGAATTAAGGTATGCGTGTTTGTGTCTATGAATGGTATTGTTTAGATCAAAAGCTAGCAGTAAAAGTTGTTAAATATTAAAATGTATAGTCCAGGGTCTCCTTTCTTAAATTTTCCAAAGGGCAATTGAATTATTAGAGACAAAAATGAAAAGTCCTAACTTCAGTTGGTCAGGTCAGCATTTTACTAACACAATGTACTTTTGAAATGATAAGTGGCATCCATTTCCATACCATAGCTGGAATCCAGGTACCACTGAAATGGATTATGCCTTGGTCACCAAACTTTAAGTTGCCCACCACCCCTGTTTTATCTTTTGGTCTGATAAAGGCTATAGGTAAGTTGCACGGCAACTACAAAGGATAGCTGTGGGAAGAGAAGAAAAACAAGACAGACCAGAGATGGTGGCTCTTAGAAGAACCCTAACCTATTATTTGAGGATTTAAAGTCTGTGTGAGTATATGTATATGGATATAAGTGTGTGTGTGTGTATGAAATTTAGACTGACTTACACCTCCTTGCTGTTAAAACCAATGAAATCTGAATTCTCTTTCTTGGTTTTTCAATAACATTTGATGTCGTTTGTCTTCTTGAGATACTTCTTTCCCATGACTTTTGTGACCTTCTTGAAATACTTTTCTCTCTTTGTTGTTGTTTGAGTTGCCCAGTCATGTCCTATTCTGTGACCCCATGGTCTGCAGCACGCCAGGCCTCCCTGTCCCTCACCATCTCCCTAAGTTTGCCCAAGTTCATGTCCATTGTATTGGTGATGCCATCCAGCCATCTCATCCTCTGATGCCCTCTTCTCCTTCTGCCCTCATTACTTCCCAGCATCGGGGACTTTTCCAGTGAGTCAGCTGTTGTCATCAGATGACCAAAATACTGGAGTTTCAGCTTCAGTATCAGTCCTTCCAATGAATATTCAAGGTTGATTTCCCTTAAGATTAGTGGTTGAACCTCCTTGCAGTCCAAGGGGCAGTCAGGAGTCTTCTCCAACACCACAGTTCAAAGGCATCAATTCCTTGGTGCTCCGCCTTCTTTACAGTCCAGCTGTCACAACCATAGTGACTTGTAATTCATCTGATTTTTCTACCTGTTTGGCCATTCCTTTTAAATCCCTTGTGGGTATTCCTCTTCCTCAGTTCATTTGTTAAGTGTCTATGTGTCATGGGATTCTGTCGCATAGAATGTCTCCATTTGTATACTCTCAGTTTTCCACTTCCATGGTTTCACTGACCAGCTATCTGCTGATTACTCCCAAATATACTGTGCCACCTCTGACCTGTTCTGGACTCTGAAGGTCTCAAAATGTTCTATGGACATTTGAAATTTATTTTGTCCACAACTGAACTCGTTATCTTTCTTCCCAACTTTGTTCTTCCTTATAGTCTCTCTAGCAAATGCCAACACCCCGGTTGCTGGTAAGCCAGAGTGGCATTCTCATATCCTTTCTCACTACACCTATCTCTCTCATAAATCACCAATTCAAGTTGTTGACATCTGCTTGAACACCTAACCCATTTGTTTTTTTCTGATGCTATCATCATGACCAAAATTCAGGTTGCTGTTTTCTTTTGCATAAATTATTGTACCAGCCACAAACATGGCTTCCTGGTCTCCAGTCTTTCTTCTTCCAAGTTCATTTTCTGCATTATGATACTTCCCAAACACAAAGCTAACCATGCTGTTTTACATAACAACCAATGACTTTCCATTGGTTTTAAGATAAATTCCAAACTCTACACTGTGGTTTCCAGTGCCCTTACTAATTTTTGTTTGTTTGTTTATTTAGTTGCTCAGTCACATCTGACTGTTTGCAACCGCATGAACTGCAGCATGCCAGGCTTCTCTGTCCCTCACCATCTCCTGGAGCTTGCTCAAACTCATGTCCATTGGGTCAGTGATGCCATCCAACCATCTCATCCTCTGTCGTCCCCTTCTCCTCCTGCCTTCAATCTTCCCAGCATCATGGTCTTTTCCAGTGAGTTGACTCTTTGCATCATGTAGCCAAAGTATTGGAGCTTCAGCCTCAGCATCAGCACCTCCAATGAATATTCAGGATTGATTTCCTTTAGGATTGACTGTTTTGATCTCCTTGCAGTCCAGGGGATGCTCAATAGTCTTCTCTAACACCACAGTTCAGAAGCATCAATTCTTCAACCCTCAGCCTTCTTTATGGCCCAACTCTCACATCCATACATGACTACTGGAAAAACCATAGCTTTGAGTATACAGACCTTTATCAACAAAGTAATGTCTCTGCTTTTTAATATGCTGTCTAGGTTGGTCATAGCTTTTCTTCTAAGGAGCAAGCGTCTTTTAATTTCATGGCTGCAGTCACCATCTGCAGTGATTTTGGAGCCCCAGAAGATAACGTCTGTCACTGTTTTGTTTCCTGATCTATTTGCCATGAAGTGATGGGACCAAATGCCATGATCTTGGTTTTTTGAATGTTGAGTTTTAAGCCAGCTTTTTCACTCTTCCCTTTCAGCCTTTATCAAGAGGCTCTTCAGTTCCTCTTAGCTGTCATAATGGTAGTGTCATCTGCATGTCTGAGGTTATTGATATTTCTCCCCACAGTCTTGATTCCAACTTGTGCTTCATCCAGCCTGTCATTTTTCATGATGTACTCTGCATATAAGTTAAATAAGCAGGGTGACAATATACAGCCACTTATAATTTAGTTCCTATTTATTGCCCCAGTCTCTTCTGTGAACTCTTCTGTCTTTATCTAGTCCTCAGCGATATTGAATTATTTTCAGTTACTCAAAGGCACCAAATTCTCTCTCCCCTCCACGAAGTTGCACTGGAGTTCCCTCTGCATGAGTACTTTACCTCACTTTTTTTGTTTTCTGACCAACTTCTAACCATTCTTCACTTCTCAGCTCAGAGAAAGGAAAAAGTATTTCATGAAAACCCAGACTGGATGAGCCCTTTCTTTGTGTTCCTAGAGTATTCAACACATACATTTTAAGTGGTCTGTTTGTCACTCATCACCCTCTGGAGGACCTGTTTCATTCACTTTACTATTATTAGCACCTGAGCCCAAGACATGGTAGGTACTTAGTAAATGCTAAGTGAGAGAAGAGCAAGAATAGGATGAAGATGGGAACGTATTTACAGGGATCCACGAGGCCTGCACTGCGCTACCAGGAAAAGCAATCTTCAGTTACTTTTGCCTTCCTACTGTGGTTCAGGCACTGTTCAGAGCAACTGCCTTACATTTAATTTTCCCAACGACCCTGAGTAGAAGAGGATTTTGATGCTTAGATAAATAAGGTAACTTACCAGAAGTCAGACGTCTTTAATTTGAGGCTTTCTCCTCTTTGGTAGAGGAGCTGTGTGTTCACCAAGTCTAACAAGGCAGATTACTAGCAGTATTTTGCATGAAAGTACCACCAACATGATTATGATAGACTTAATAAACACATATTCTTCAAATTAGAAAACATCATTTCATTTTAAATAGCCATACATCCTTGTTATGAGAAAACTGTTAAGACTATTTTTAAGAACCTTTACCAACACTGTATAAATTAAGTAAAATTTCAATGAAACTACCCTCTTTCAAAATAGTTTTGAAACCTTCTCAAGAAGGATGGATGGTGTTTTCATCATAAACAATAGTATGGACTATACCAAAGCCGGTGAGGTGAGCCAAAGCACCACATACCTTTCAACCAGGCTATCGATTTAAGATGTATAAATAAATTGGTTCAGTAGTGGGAAACTTTACAGATTTAAAAGAAAAAAAAACCACGTATTTAGCCATCTAAAATGTATTTCACCAGCTGCTTAGTGCATTCTGTTTTTCTGTAAGAGATTAGTCAATAGTTTGGTAATCAGGACTTGGAAGGCAGTTTGAAATTCTGCTTTTCACAGAGAAAGTGATCAGTATATATTTCCCTGAAGTGATTTTAACTGGCAATACTCTCAATTTTATCACGAAGGAACTACAAGCTAGTTGATTAACTTTGTGTGAAAATAAATGCATAGCAATAAGCACTGGAAAGAACTATAGAAGACTTAAACTAATGAATGTGCTAGAGTGGTGGGGTGTTTTCTCCCATAATTTGACAGATGCTGTATTTGCCATCGATAAAACTCAGGGACAAGTACAAGGTCTGCCAGCAGTGTATGCCTGGGCTTCCTCTTTTATCTGGCTCATATCTACTGACGCTCTTATTAAGCAGCCCTGTGGACTGGAAGTAGGTGGCTTCAACTCTGCTCAGGCTATGATGTCTATTTTGGCTCAAGACTCATGACGCCAAGTACCAAAATTCATTTTGTTCCAAAGTGCAAAGCAAATTGTACTGATTAGCCCAAACTCTGTGCCCTATGCTCAGTAACTCTTGATTGTCTCGGATACTTAAGAGCTTTCAGTGGAGCCCAAGGATAGAAACAGGGATGCTGGCCGTTGATTTCTCCCTTACTCCTTACTGTAGGCGTCACATGGGTGGCTGGGGAAAAAATAGAGGAACAGCTGGAGCGAAGAAGGGCCCTTGGCAGCACAGCAGGGTGTCAGAACCCAATTTGGCTAAGCAGAGTGCCGTTGGTAGTTGTATCAGAAGTGCCAGAGCCTTTCAGGCTGCCAAGAGAGAGCAACTGTTGGTGGGTGGTTAGAACAAAGAGGCAAAGGGAAGAACACGAGCCTGTTTCCAAGGAGGGGTGGGAAATAAGCAATGGAGAAGATGCCTTCAGAGAGGCTATTTTCTGTGTGTATGTGGGGAGGTCAGGGGTCATAATCTAAATTAAGTGAATTACATACAAGGTAAGGTCGGTGCGTGTAAGGAGATGATACACAGTGAGGAACTTCCAGTGAAGCCAAGATGGGCTTTGTTCGTGGGCTCACTCTGACTCTATACAAGAGGTTTAGAGACAAGTACAGGGCTCTGAGCATCTCTATGACAGGGTGGGCTTGGCACAATAATTAACCCATTAGAACTGTGAGGCTCTCGTGTGACTCCTGGTCCAGAAGAGGGCTTCTTGGGTTTCAAGGAGACCTGATATTAGAACCCCAGGAATCCACCAGACTTGCCAAAGCAGACTAAGTAGTCCAGTTTACCAGGTATGATCCCTTGAAAATAATGTGTCTAACATATGAATGAGTGACCTCTGGGTAGGATTAATAAAATCTTAATATTGGCCTATTGATTGCTTATCTGTAGTTCATTTGATACAGATTTTGACCTTATATGAAGAAACAACTCCCATCTCTACAGGCATCTCCCCCATTGCTAATTACCCACCACTGCTTGGTAATTTGACCTATCTGCCTTTTTGTTCTGCACCCTTCCCCCCTCCACCCTGCAGACCTTCTTTCTGCAGCTCAGTAAATAAGCAATGGGTCCAAAGGAAATCAACTAGAAAATCTTGAAATAAATGTTTATGTCAGTTTTATCTTACTCTTTCCACCTCAGTCTGCTTGTTTATATCACTTTGATACACACTATATTAAATTATAATGCTCTTTTCCATATTCTGCCCTGGAATTGTTTTCTACTTTTTTAAATCTCTGAATGTAGTTTCTTCTTATGCAGAAAATAACAATTCCTGAAAGTTGGAGATGCATTTTTGTTGTTTGATGTTCTATCTAATGCATAAGGATTGAAGTGTGGATGATGCATATATAACGTTAATATCAAGTGTTTTTAATTCTTTACTTAGTGCCTAAAACATTACATGTGCAATTAGACCTTTAAAACCCTTTTGTCAATTAACTTGATATCTCTTATGTGTTTTTAAGAGTGACTCTCTTGGGTAAACTGTTTGACCTCTTTCAGCACAGTTTTATTAATATGCTTTCCAGATCTAGATTTTTATGATATAATAATAAAACCAACCCGCTCAAAATCACTACTTTATTATGTTTTTTTTCTAAAATACTCTGAAATATAACAACAAAGTATATTTGGCTGAAGAATATTGACATCATTAAATTTGAAGATAATTATAAATGACTCTCTGGACTTAAAGTATGTTCATCTTTGAAAACAATTCAGGAAACTCTACTCATCTCTTCACATTGTTGGAATTGAATTTGCAGAAAGTACTTTGCTCTAAATTGGAGAAGGTAGTTGGGATCAAATTAGATAATGTATATGAAAGTGCCCTGTTATTCCCTCTGTAGCTGTGTCATCAGTATCATTAGTGATGATGATAGTTGTGGAACAGCTGAGAATACATTTAGGCACATTTGGAACTAGAACCTCACTGGATGGGGCTGTCACCCATGAGACAACTAGGTAGGGACTGCCAAGCTAATGCTTCTCAAATTGAATGTGCCTAGGGATCATTTGGCGATATTGTTGAACTACTGTTTTTGATTCAAAAATCTGGAGTCTGGCCTGAGTGTCTTCATTTCCAGAAAGCTTCCAGGTGATGCCAACACTGCTGATCCAAAGAAAACACTTCAATCAGCAAGATTGTAAACCTTCATAAAACTTTGCTTAATAGAAAAAAAAAAAAAAAAAGAATATTTGGCAGAATGAAGCCAAGCCTATATTCTCTGGAATGCGGACCACATGTAATCCATTCTCACAGCAAATTTATGAAAATAGGCAGAGAAAGAATCTTTATATCCTATTTTGCCTTTGTTTTAAATTGTAAATATTTTATGTTCAATTCAATTGATCTCAAAAATATTTACTGAGCTACTATTGGGAGAGTGGTCTCAAATGACATAACTTTTGTACCTGGCACCCTTAAACACAAACACAGAAACACACACACCCTTGAAATGCCTGAATAATTCCAGCTGAGAATGAGAATGGAGGAGGTGGTGGTGGTGGTGGTGGTGCTAAAACATTGCATTCTAGTATTCTTTTCTTTTCCTTTTTTGGTCATACCACATGCCAAAAAAGAAAATAGGAAACATGTGAGATCTCAGTTCCCTGACCAGGGATTGAACCTATGTTCCCAGTAGTAAAAGCATGAGTTCCTAACCACTAGACCACCAGGGAAGTCCCTGACAGTCCTAAGATTCTTTTTAGGATATTTTTTTATCACAGTCTCTCTAAAAGCTATTTGAAAAATTCTCTTTCCCAAAAACATTTAAAATTGACATCTAAAAAATTTCATTATATGTATATAGTACAGAAATATATTGTTTAATACACATTGCAAATATCTATTTTTTTAAAAGCAAACTATCACTCTTCAGTGGAAATAAAAGTACCACAGTGATCTGAACTTGACACCATCCATTTAAAACACTAAAACGAGCTCCTCTCAGAAATTTCATATTGCCTTTTTTTCTCCTTCAGCTTCCATTTCTATTACATTTCTCGCATAGATTTTAATCCAAGGCTTTTACATGCCATGTAAGGCCACTGAAGACGGATGGATCATGATGGAGAGTTCTGAGAAAACGTGGTCCACTGAAGAAGGGAATGGCAAGCCACTTCAATATTCTTTCCCTGAGAACCCCATGAACAGTATGAAAAGGCAAAAAGATATGACACTGAAACATGAACTCCCCAGGTTGGTAGGTTTCCAGTATGCTACTGGAGAAAAGTGGAGAAATAACTCCAGAAAGAATAAAGAGATGGAGCCAAAGCTAAAACAACGCCCAGTTGTGAATGTGACTGGTGATGGAAGTAAAGTCCAATGCTGTACACAGCAATATTGCATAGAAACCTGGAATGTTAGGTCCATAAATCAAGGTAAATTAGAAGTAGTCAAACAGGAGATGGGAAGAACAAACATCAACATTTTAGGAATCAGTGAACTAAAATGGACTGGAATGGGTGAATTTAAGTCAGATGACCATTATATCTACTACTGTGGGCAACAATCCCTTAGAAGAAATGGACTAGACCTCATAGACAACAAACGAGTCTGAAATGCAGTACTTGGGTGCAATCTCAAAAATGACAGAATGATCTCTCTTTGTTTCCAAGGCAAAACATTCAGTATCACAGTAATCCAAGCATATGCCCCAACCAGTAATGCTGAAGAAGCAAGCCAAAGTTGAGTAATTCTATGAAGACTTACAAGACCTTCTAGAACTAACATGCAAAAAAAGATGTCCTTTTCATTACAGAGGACTGGAATACAAAAGTAGGAAGCCAAGTAATACCTGGAGTAACAGGCAACTTTGACCTTGGAGTACAGAATGAAACAGGCAAAAGCTAACAGTTTTGCCAAGAGAATGCACTGGTCATAGCAAACACCCTCTTTCAATAACACAAGAGAAAGCTCTACATATGGGCATCATTAGATGGTCAATACGGGAATCAGATTGATTATATTCTTTGCAGCCAAAGATGAAGAAACTCTATACAGTCATCAAAAACAAGACCAGGAGATGACTGTGGCTCAGATCGTGAACTCCTTATTGTCAAATTCAAACTTAAATTGAAGAAAGTATGGAAAACCACTAGACCATTCAGGTATGACCTAAATCAAATCCCTTACACTTATACAGTGGAAGTGATAAATAGGTTCAAGGGACTAGATTTGATAGACAGAATGCCTGAAGAACTATGGATGGAGATTCATGACACCGTACAGGACCATTCTCAAGAAAAAGCAATACAAAAAGGCAAAATGGTTGCCTGAGGAGGCCTTAGAAATATCTGAGAGAAAAAAAAAAGAAGCTAGAGGCAAAGGAGAAAAGGAAAGATACACCGATTTGACTGCACAGTTCCAAAAAATAGCAAGGAGAGATAAGAAAGTCTTCCTCAGTGATCAGTACAAAGAAATAGAGGAAAACAATAGAATGGGAAAGAGTAGAGATCTCTTCAAGAGAGAAACCAAGGGAACAGTTCATGCAAAGATGGGCACAATAGAGGACAGAAATGGCATGGATCTAACAGAAGCAGAAGATATTAAGAAGAGATGGCAAGAATACACAGAAGAACTGTACAAAAAAGATCTTCATGACACAGATAACCACGATGGTGTAATCACTCACCTAGAGCCAGACATCCTCAACGTGAGGTCAAGTGGACGTTAGGAAGCATCACTGTGAACAACAAAGCTAGTGGAGGTGATGGAATTCCAGTTGAGCTATTTCAAATCCCAAAAGATGATGCTGTGAAAGTGCTGCACTTAATATGCCAGCAAATTTGGAAAATTTAGCAGTGGCCACAGAACTGGAAAAGGTCAATTTTCATTCTATCTTAAAGAAGGGAAATCCCAAAGAATGTTCAAACTACCACACGATTGCACTCACCTCTCATGCTAGCAGAGTAATTCTCAAAATTCTCCAAGCAAGGCTTCAACAGTATGTGAACCATGAACTTCCAGATATTCAAGCTGGATTTAGAAAAGGCAGAGAAACCAGAGATCAAATTGCCAACATCTGTTGCATCATTGAAAAAGCAAGAGAATTCCAGAAAAACATCTATTTCTACTTTGTTGACTATGCCAAAGCCTTTGACTGTGTAGATAACAACAAACTGTGGAAAATTCTTCATGAGATGAGAATACCAGACCACCTTACATGCCTCTTGAGAAATGTGTATGCAGGTCAAGAAGCAACAGTTAGTACTGGACATGGAACAATAGACTGGTTGTCAAGGCTGTATATTGTCACCCTGCTTATTTAACTTATATGCAGAGTACATCATGAGAAACGCTGGTCTGGATGAAGCACAAGCTGGGATCAAGATTGCCAGGAGAAATATCAGTAACCTCAGATATGCAGATGACACCACCCTTATGGCAGAAAGTGAAGAGGAACTCAAGAACCTCTTGATGGAAGTGAAAGAGGAAAGTGAAAAAGTTGGCTTGAAACTCAACATTCAGAAAACTAAGATCATGTCGTCTGGTCCCATCACTTCATGGGAAATAGATGGGGAAACAATAGAAACAGTTAGATACTTTATTTTCTTAGACTCCAAAATCATTGCAGATGATGACTAGGCCATGAAATTAAAAGACATTTGCTCCTTAGAAGAAAAGCAATGACCAACCTAGACAGCATAATAAAAAGCAGAGACAGAATCAGGTGCCACCTTCACCCTGAATCCTCATTGGGGCATAGCTGCCACAGGCCAAAAAAAAAAAAAAAATCTTGCTTCTATGCACTCAGGGTCACTTCTGTCATGTCCAATTCTTTGTGACCCTCTGGACTGGCTTGCCAGTCCTCTCTGTCAGGGGGATTCTCCAGGCAAGAATACTGGAGGGTATTGGCCAATAGGTTGCTATACCCTTCTAGAGCACTATATTTCCTGCTGTCCTAGCCACGAACTCCCCTGAGTATCTGGTGGCTGCCAGAACCCCTGTGATCCAAGCAACTGCACCACCTCCATACCGTGCCCTCACTTGGGCAGACTGAAGCCCTCCAGGCAGCCTCAGGAGCAAACCCAAGTATGTGGGATGACCCACATGCAGAGGTGGAAATAAAACCACAATTGAAACCCAAGGGCAGTGTGGCTAAGGAAGACCCAAAACCTTTCTACCAGCTGTACAAGCTGTAGATTATATCCACATGATCAGCTAGGCAGACTCTATGTCTATGGAATATATGAAAGGACATTGACAGCTCCCACGAAAGAAAACATACTAGTTCTGATAGCTGTGGACATTGGAAGCAAGAACACACAGGAGCAGGACCAGTTTAGAATCTGAGCTGTCCCCACAGCAGTTTCAGAGTCCAGCACAGTGTTAGAGGGCATCCTAGGGAGAGATCAATTCCTGAACCTTTGGAGTGGGATCACTGACTCCAAGACCCTAGAATACCAGAGAACTAACCCTAGAAAGTTTCAGATAGTGAGGACTCACACAAAGGAACCACTTGAATACAAGACCTGGCATCACCCAACCATAAGTAGCAGCCTGTGCAGAATGCCTCATCTAAATAACAAACAAAACAAAAATACAAACCCAATCATCAGCAGACAGGATTACCACATCATTTAGCCTTGCTCATCAGAGGAAAAACAACAACAAAAAAAACTCAGCACAAATCTCACCCTATATGTAGTTTACACAAACACTGGACCAACCTTCAGAGGACAGAAACCAAAAGAAGAAAGAATTCAACCTTGAAGCCTGGGGAAAGAGACCTCAAACACAATAAGTTAAAAAATAAAAGGCAGAGAAATACTACACAAATGAAGGAACAAACTAGAAGCACAGAAGTCCAAATAAATGAAGAGGAGGCAGGGAAACTACCTGAAAAAGAATTCAGATAGTGATAGTAAGGATGATCAAAAACCTTGAAAGCAAAATGGAGAAAATGCAAGAATCATTTAATAAAGACCTACAAGATTAAAGAATAAAGCATACACAGACAAACAGCACAATTACTGAAATTGAAAATACTCTAGAACAACTCAATAGCAGAATATCTGAAGCAGAAGAACAATTCAGTGAGCTGGAACATAAAATGGTGGAAATAACGTCTGAAGAACAGAAAAAGGAAATAGAATGAAAAGAACTGAGGATAGTCTCAGAGACCTCTGGGACAATATAAATGGACCAACATTCAAATTATAGGGGTCCCAGAAGAAGAGAAAAACAAAGGATACAAGAAAGTTTTTGAAGAGATTATAGTTGAAAATTTCTCCAACATGGAAAAGGAAATAGTCAATCAAATCCAAGAGGTTCAAAGAGTCCCATACAGGATAAACCCAAGGAGAAACACACCAAGACACATAGTAGTCAAACTAACAAAGATTCGACACAAAGAAAGAATATTATAAGCAGCAAGGGAGAAGCAACAAGTAACATACAAGGGAACCCCCCATACGTTTAAGAGCTGATCTTTCAGCCAGAAATTCTGTAGGCCAGAAGGAGATGACAGGATATATTTAAAGTATTGAAAGTGAAAAATAAACAACCAAGATTACTGTATCCAGCAAGGGTCTCATTCAAAATTAATGGAGAAACCAAAAGTTTTTCAGACAAGCAAAAGTTAAAGAGAATTCAGTAACACAAAACCAGCTTTACAACAAATGTTAAAGGGACTTACATAGTCAAGAAATACAAGAGAAGAAAAAGATCTCCAAAATCAAACCCCAAGCAGTGAAGAAAATGGCAATAGGAACATATATATCAATAATTACTTTAAATGTAAATGGATTAAAGGCTCCAACCAAAAGACACAGACTGGCTGAATGGATATAAAAACAAGAAATGTACTTCAGACCTAAAGACACATGTAAACTGAAAGTGAGAGGATGGAAAAATATATTCCATGCAAATGGGAAGCAAAAGAAAGCTGGAGCAGCAATCCTCATATCAGACAAAATAGACCTTGAAATATAGAATATTACAAGAGATAGGGAAGAACACTACATAATGAGCAAGGGATCAGTCCAAGAGGAAGACATAACAATCGTAAGTATCTATGCACCCAAATATGAGCACCTCAATACATAAGACAAACACTAACAGACATAAAAGGAGAAACTGACAGTACCACAATAATAGGAGGAGACTTTAACACCCCCACACACCAGTGGATAGATCATCAGAACAGACAATTAATAAGGAAACACGGGTCTTAAATAATACATTAAATGAGATAGATCTTATTGATATCTTCAGGACATTCCATCCAAATGAAGAAGAATAACACCTTCTTCTCAAGTGCACATGGAACATTCTCCAGGATAGACCACATCTTGGGTCACAAATCAAATCTCAGTAAATTTAAGAAAATTGAAATTGTATCAAGTATCTTCTCCAACCACAATGCTTTGAGACTAGATATCAATTACAAGAAAAAAAAAAAGCTGTAAGAAGCACAAGCACATGGAGATTAAGCAATACATTTCTAAATAACCAACAGGTTACTGAAGAAATCAAAAGGTAAATCAAAAAATTTCTAGAACAAATAACAGTGAAAACATGACAACTGAACACCTATGGGATGCAGGAAAAGCAGGTCTAAGAGGGAGGTTTATAGCAATACAATCCTACCTCAAGAAACAAGAAAAACATTGATTAGACAAGCTAACTTTACACTTAAAACAACTTCTTTATACTTAAAACAAGAACAAAAACACCCCAAAATTAGTAGAAGGAAAGAAATCATAAACATTTGAGCAGAAATAAGTGTAAAAGAAATGATAGAAACAATAGTAAAGATTAATAAAACTAAAAGGTGATTTTTGAAGAAGATAAAATGGGCAAACCTTTAGCCAAACTCATCAAGAAAAAGAGAGAAGAATCAAAGCAACAAAATTAGAAATGAAAAAGGAGAGGTTACAACAGACAATGCAAAAATATCAAGGATTATGAGACTATTATAAACAACTATATGGCAATAAAATGGATAACCTGGAATAAATGGACAGATTCTTAGAGAAGTTCAATCTCCCAAGACTGAACCAGGAAGTAATAGAAATTTGAACAACCCAGTTACAAGCACTAAAATTGATGCTGTGATCAAAAAATTTCCCAAAAAAACAAAAGGCCAGGGCCAGATGGCTTCACAGGATAATTCTGTCAAACATTTAGAGAAGAGCTAATCCTTCTAAAACTCTTTCCAAAAATTGCAGAGGAAGGAACACTTCAAAACTCATTCTACAAGGCCACCATCACCCTGGTACCAAAACCAGACAAAGACAACACACAAAAA
Organism: Neotragus moschatus; assembly: GCA_006410615.1. Taxonomy (NCBI): domain Eukaryota; kingdom Metazoa; phylum Chordata; class Mammalia; order Artiodactyla; family Bovidae; genus Neotragus; species Neotragus moschatus. Next base: position 57,671 of record SJYA01000873.1, read on the forward strand.
GAAAACTATAGGCCAATATCACTGATGAACATACATGCAAAAATCTTCAAAAATTTTTAGCAAACAGAATTCAGCAACACATCAAAAAGCTCATACACCATGATCAAGTTGGGTTTATTCCAGCAATGCAAGGATTCTTCAATATATGCAAATAAATTAATGTGATATACCATATTAACAAATTGAAAAATAACCATATAGTCATCTCAATATATGCATAAAAAACCTTTGACAAAATTCAACACCCATTTAAGATTAAAGCTCTTCAAAAAATGGGAATAGAAGGAACCTACCTAAATGTAGTAAAGGCCATAAATGATAACATTATTATCAATGGTAAAACATTATTCTCAATGGTGAAAAACATTATTCTCAATGGTGAAAAACTGAAAGCATCAAAGATGGTAACGATGACCCTATATGCAAGACAGAAAAAGAGACACGGATGTATAGAACAGTCTTTTGGACTCTGTGAGGGTGGGATGATCTGAGAGAGTAGCATTGAAACATGTATATTGTCACATGTGAAACCGATCACCAGTCCAGGTTCAATGCATGAGACAGAGTGCTCAGGGCTGGTGCACTGGGATGGCCCAGATGGGATAGGATGGAGAGGGAGGTGGGAGGGGGGTTCAGGATGGGGAACACATGTAAACCCATGGCTGATTTGTATCAATGTCTGGCAAAAACCACTACAATATTGTAAAGTAATTAGCCTCCAACTAAAATAAATAAATTTTAAAAAGAAAGAAAACTGAGTCTTAAAAAAAAAACAAAAACTGAAAGCTTTGCTCCTAAGATCAGGAACAAGACAAGGGTGTTCACTTTCACCACTGTTATTCAACTTAGTTCTGGAAGTCCTAGCTACAGCAATCATAGAAGAAAAAGAAATAAAAGGAATCTAGATTGGAAAAGAAGAAGTAAAGCCCTC
>SJYA01000873.1:63285-82839 GCA_006410615.1 Neotragus moschatus
ACAAAAAGAATAAAATATCTAGGAATAAACTTACCTAAGGAGACAAAAGAACTGTACACAGAAAATTATAAGACACTGATGAAAAAAATCAAAGATGACATAAACAGATTGAGAGATATTCCATGTTACTGGATCGCAAGAAACAATATTGTGAAAATGACTATTCTACCAAATGCAATCTACAGATTCAGTGTGGTCCATATCAAATTATCAGTGTCATTTTTCACAGAACTAGAACAAAAAATTTCACAGTTCATGTAGAAACACAAATGACCCCAAATAGCCAAAGCAGTCTTGAGAAAGAAGAATGGGAGCTGGAGGAATCAACCTTCCTGACTTCAGATTATACTACAAAGCTACAGTCATCAACACAGTGTGGTACTGGCACAAAGACAGAAATATATACCAATGGAACAAGATAGAAAGCCTAAAAATAAACCCATGCACCTATGGGTACCTTATTTTTCACAAAGGAGGCAAGAATATACAATTGAACAAAGACATCCTCTTCAATAAATGGTGCTGGGAAAACTGAACAGCAACATGTAAAAGAATGAAATTAGAACACTTCCTAATACCATACATAAAGATAAACTCAAAATGGATTAAAGATCTAAATGTAAGATCAGAAACTATAAAACTCTTAGAAAATATAGGCAGAACACTCAATGACATAAATCAAAGCAAGATCCTCTATGACCTACCTCCTAGAGTAATGGAAATAAAAACAAAAGTAAACAGGTGGGACCTGATTAAGCTTAGAAGCTTTCTCACAGCAAAGGAAACTATAAGCGAGGTGAAAAGACAACCCTCAGAATGGGAGAAAATAATAGCAAATGAAGCAACTGACAAAGGATTAATTTCCAAAGTATATAAGCAGCTCATACAACTCAATATCAGAAAAACAACCCAATCAAAAAGTGGGAAAAGACCTAAACAGACATTTCTCCAAAGAAGACACACAGATGACTAACAAACACATGACAAGATGCTTAACATTGCTTATTATTAGAGAAATGCAAATCAAAACTACAATGAGATATCACCTCACACCAGTCAGAATTGCCACCATCAAAAAGTCTACAAACAATAAATGCTGGAGAGGGTGTGGAGAAAAGGGAACACTCTTGCACTGTTGATGGGAATGAAATATACATTTACAGCCACTATGGGAGACGGTATGGAGATTCCTTAAAAAACTAGGAATAAAACCACACCATATGACTCAGCAATCCCGTTCCTAGACATATACCCTGAGGAAACCAAAATCGAAAAAGACACACGTATCCCGTTGTTCATTTCTGCACTATTTACAATAGCTAAAACATGGAAGCAACCTAGATGTCCATCAACAGATGAATGGATAAAGAAGTTGTGGTACATATACACAATGGAATATTACTCAGCCATAAAGTGGAATACATTTGAGTTAGTTCTAATGAGGTGGATGAACCTAGAGCCTATTATACAGAGTGAAGTAAGTCAGAAAAAGAAAGAGAAATATTGTATTCTAATACATATATATGTAATCTAGAAAAATGGTACTGAAGAATTTATTTGCAGGGCAGCAGTGGAAAAACAAGCTTAGAAAATAGACTTATGGACATGGGGAGAGGGGAGGAGAGGGTGAGATGTGTGGAGAGAGTGACATAGAAGCTTATATTACAATGTGTAATATAGATAGCCAATAGGAATTTGCTATATGTCTCAGGAGACTCAAACAGGGGCTCTATATCAACCTAGAGGGGTAGGGTGGGGAGGGAGATGGGAGGGAGGTTCAAAAGGTGAGGGATATATGTATACCTATGGGTGATTCATGTTGGTGTTTGACAGAAAACAACAAAATTCTATAAAGCAAAATATTACTTTTCCAACAAAGGTCTGTCTCGTCAAAGGTATGGTTTTTCCAGTAGTCATGTATGGGTGTGAGAGTTGGACTATAAAGAAAGCTGAGCACCGAAGAATTGATGCTTTTGAACTGTGGAGTTGGAGAAGACTCTTGAGAGCCCCTTGGTCTGAAAGGAGATCAAAGAAGTCAATTCTAAAGGTAATCAGTCCTGAGTATTTATTGGAAGGACTGATGCTGAAGATGAGACTCCAATGCTATGGCCACCTGATGCGAAGAACTGAGTCAATGGAAAAGACCCTGATGCTGGGCAAAATTGAAAGTAGGAGGAGAAGGGAACAACAGAGGATGAGATGGCTGGGTGGCAGGTATCACTGACTCGACAGAGATGAGTTTGAGGAGGTTCTAGATGTTGTTGATGAACAGGGAAGCCTGGTGTGTTGCAGTCCATGGGGTCACAAAGAGTCGGACACAGCTCAGCGACTGAACTGAACTGAATAGGCTTTTCTATTGAATGTGCTTTATTGGCATTCATATCATGCTGCTTTCACCTCATATATGTATTCTATTATAAACATAGTAATACATATTTGATTAGAACATCACAAATTATGAATTCTGATAAGCAATTATTTGATGACTTTTAGTTGGCACTAATATCCATGGGTGTGCGTTGGAAGAACTGATGTTAAAGCTTTAACTCCAGTACTTTGGCCACCTCATGAAAAGAGTTGACTCATTGGAAAAGACTCTGATGCTGGGAGGGATTGGGGGCAGGAGGAGAAGGGGACGACAGAGGATGAGATGGCTGGATGGCATCACTGATTCGATGGACGTGAGTCTGAGTGAACTCCAGGAGTTGGTGATGGACAGGGAGGCCTGGCGTGCTGCGATTCATGGGGTCACAAAGAGTCAGACACGACTGAGTGACTGAACAGAACTGAACTAAATATCCCTGAACAACACACACAGGAGGTATGCAGCAAGGCTTAATGGCTAGTCTTACATCTAAGACACAGCAGAAGAGCACACAGGATTTCTCCATCTCATCTTGCCATTAGAGGCATTTAGACCAAGGACTCCACTTATGTAAAATTATGGCACTGAGAATGGACAGAAAGCATTTGTCTAACTATGTAAGAACAGGTTCTTCCTAGAACCTGAGATGACTTTCTTAGAAAAGAGTAGTTGGAGCTTAGTGAGGCTGACCTCAGCTAGAAGCTACCTCCCAATATTTTTAGCTGAATCATTGCTAGGCTGTCTAATGGGGCAGGGAGATAGAGCCATTGAAGCCTTTCAGCAAACAAAGGGTATCACCTAAATAGTAAAATTTACTGGAAATGTATTTCTTAATGAGATGTACAGGGGAGAATGTGTTATGATTTCTTCATTAAAGGAGTTGTTTAAAGGATTATTCATTTGGCAAAGTACAGTATTAAGATTCATAGTCAGTCATAAGTCGCTTAGTCATGTCCCACTCTTTGCAACCCCATGGGCTGTAACCTATCAGGCTCCTCCGTCCATGGGATTTTCCAGGCAAGAATACTAGAGTGGGTTACCATTTCCTTCTCCAGGTATTAAGATTAAGAATAGGTAAGATATATGACTTGCTGAAATAGGAGGAAATTTGGAAAGAGGAGTATGAGAAGAGACCCGTGACACTGATAGGTGAAAGAAAGCAATCTTAAAAAGCTACATGCTGTATGTTTCCAACTATGACATTTTGGAGAAGACAAAACTGTAAAGACTAAAAAGATTAGTAATTGCCAGGGAAAAGGTGGGAGAGAGAGGAATAAACAGGCAGAACACAGAGGATTTTTAGGGCAGTGAAACTGTTTTGTATGATAGTATCATGGTGAATACATGTCATTATTTTTGTCAAAATCCACTGAATGACCTGTATGCAGGTCAGGAAGCAATAGTTAGAACTGGACACGGAACAACAGACTGGTTCCAGATAGGACAAGGAATATGTCAAAGCTGTATATTGTCATCTTGCTTATTTAATTTCTATGTAGAGTACATCATGAGAAATGCTGGGCTGGAGGAAGCACAAGCTGGAATCAAGATTGCTGGGAGAAATATCAATAACCTCAGATATGCAGATGACACCACCCTTATGGCAGAAAGTGAAGAGGAACTAAAAAGCCTCTTGATGAAAGCAAAAGAGGAGAGTGAAAAAGTTGGCTTAAAGCTCAGCATTCAGAAAACCAAGATCATGGCATCCGGTCCCATCACTTCATGGGAAATAGATGGGGAAACAGTGGAAACAGTGGCTGACTTTATGTTTTCAGGGCTCCAAAATCACTGCAGATGGTGAATATAGCCATGAAATTAAAAGATGCTTACTTTTGGAAGGAAAGTTATGACCAACCTAGATAGCATATTAAAAAGCAAGACATTACTTTGTCAACAAAGGTCCATCTTGTCAAGGCTACTGTTTTCCCAGTAATCATGTATAGATGTGAGTGTTGGACTATAAAGAAAGCTGAGCACTGAAGAATTGATGCTTTTGAACTGTGGTGTTGGAGAAGACTCTTGAGAGTCCCTTGGACTACAAGGAGATCCAACCAGCCCATCCTAAAGGAAATCAGTCCTGGGTGTTCATTGGAAGGACTGATGTTGAAGCTGAAACTCCAATATTTTGGTCACCTGATGCGAAGAGCTGACTCATTTGAAAAGACCCTGATATTGGGAAAGATTGAAGGCAGGAGGAGAAGGGGATGGCAGAGGATGAGATGGTTGAATGGCATCACCAACTCAATGGACATGAGTTTGGGTAAACTCAGGGAGTTGGTGATGGACAGGGAGGCCTGGTGTGCTGTGGTTCATGGGGTTGCAGAGAGTTGGACACAACTGAGCGACTGAACTGCAATCGTATTGAATGTCCAATGTTAAGAGTGAACTTTAATGTAAACTGTGGACCATGGGTGATAATGTGTCTCTGCCTATTAAACACTTGTAGCAAAGATAGCACTCTCGTAGAGGGTACTGATGATGGGCATGCTGTGCGTGTGTTGAGGCCAGGGGTGTATGGAACTGTACTTTCTAGTCAGTCATTTTGTATTTGAAACTGCTCTTAAAAACAGTCTACTTAAAAGAGAGAAAGAGATAGATCCTTGGTGACTGGCATCTTCCTAGGCAAATGATTTTAGGAAAATATTTTAGGAAGTTGAAGATCTGTATATGACCACCAAAACCATCCATGCTCATGTGCCATTTCATATATCCTCAAGCATAACTGAAACCTGGTTTGAAGATTTGTTTTAAGATTATGGGAGATGAACAGACACAGAAAAGTAGTATGAAAAAAAAAAAAGAGGTATTCATTGAACAAATGGTTTTGGGAAAACAAGGTAGTCATATGGAAAAAAATATGGGTGGATCTCTACCTTACACTTCACCAAAAATTAAATTCTGGATGTATCAACAGTTTAAACATCAGGAGAAAAAGCTATAAACGTAATAGCAGAAACATGACCGGGAGACACTGCCAGATGTGATTAGTGAGATAAACAGTGTGTCACATAGTGGTTTATGTCTTCACAGATCGGCACTGTGGCTGCTGTGTTACCAACCTGACATGTGAAATAGTTATGAGAATAATAGTTAACTTATATGGGCACTTACCATGTTTTGGGCAGTGTTCTAAGCTCTTAATGAATCTTCCCTGGTGGCTCAGACGGTAAAGTGTCTGTCTAGAATGCAGGAGACCTGGGTTCGATCCCTGGGTCAGGAAGATTCCCTGGAGAAGGAAATGGCAACCCACTCCAGTGTTCTTGCCTGGAGAATCCCAGGGACGGCAGAGCCTGGTGGACTGCCATCTGTGAGGTCACACAGAGTCAGACACAACTGAAGCGACTTAGTAGCAGCAGCAGCTAAGCTCTTAATGAATCTTTCCTGGTGGCTCAGACGGTAAAGTGTCTGTCTACAATGCAGAAGACCTGGGTTCGATCCCTGGGTCAGGAAGATTCCCTGGAAAAGGAAATGGCAACCCACTCCAGTACTCTTGCCTATAAAATCCCATGGACGGAGAAGCCTGGTGTCCATGGGGTCGCAAAGAGTTGGACAAGACTGAGCGACTTCACTTTAAGCTCTTAATATGTATTAATACATTTAATCTTCACCACAACCCAAAGTTGAGGGTATCATTCCCTCCTCCATTTTACAGATGAGGCAACCAAGTCATAGAGTTGAAGTCACATGCTGGTCAGGGAAGCCGAGACTTATTAATTCAAGCAGCCTGGCTCTAGAACCCAGGCACTTAATCACCATACTCGATTATGAAGCAATGCTTAATTATGCACTTTTAAAACATGCTAGATACATAGATTAGTATTAAATTTTGACAAAGTTGTATCCACAACAGTAAGTTTAAACAATTTGTACATTTACTTTCCTTTAGGAAAGCTTTAAAGAGTGTTTTTCATTAAAAAGTGAATTATTTTATCCCTTATGTATTTCAGTAACTGGCGAGTATATTGACATATTTGCAAGGTTTCTTTCACAATTTAATTTCATGGTATATATTTTTTAAAAATCACAGTATGTAAACTTGCTTTAGAAACACACTGCCATTAAGCATGAACTGTCTAACAAACATGATTATCAATAGTTCGATGAGCAAACTATTGTCCTTTAACTTAATATTCTGCTTGTGTTGAAGTGAAGTGCAAAGGTTGTCCCATTATTTCCTTGGTAGAGTAAACCTCACTGGAAAAGCATGAATACCAAATAGCACCCCAAATACACTAGCTTCATAACACTGTCATTAAATGAGTATTGTAATGTTAAAGACAATGTATTAATATAACAATGGACTGTCAACTGCTTAATAACAAAAATACTCAATACTCAGTATTAAATAATCTTTAAGATGAGATCAATTTTGGTTCAAAATTAGATAAAAACTAATAAAGGCTTTTTCTTAGGGTGCTGGTGTCTAGAAAGCTTCATTTTTAAGCCTGTACATTGGAGTTTTACTCATTCTAAGCTGAAAGAGGAGAGACACAGTGCCTGCAATTGCACTGACATGAAGTCCTATCCTCAGCATCTTACCTGGGTGGTCTTAATATAATAATCTGTCTCATACATACTTTCTTGTTTGGAAATTATTTGGGCTTGGTCAGAGAGGTTCAAGAGTTACATGTAATACTCTTGGGAAAAAAATATCTTCTTGGCAGCTGATTGGAGAATTCCTGTTGGCAGAAACTTTATTTAAAAGAGAATTTGATAAACTTACAATTAGAAGCTAGCTCAGATTGGTGCTCAGGTTTCCTGCTTAACGAAGAAAGCAGATAGGGAAAATAATGACTCTGGGGAAGAAAGGGTTCAAAGAAGTGCACACCTGAGTTGTCCAGCAGTCCATCAGGGCCTTTGGGAGCAACAGAAATGTCCAGTGCATGTCTGTTGGCTCCGCAGTCTAAATTCTTCCTTCAGTAAGTTCTGTGTTGTTCAGTGATGCTTTGTAGCATCACTGCTACACCCCTGCTGTGCTGAATCCTGCACATAGTGAAAAAGTGACTGCTTTGGGGAACCACTGATCTGTTGGTTACATGTGAAAAGCTCTGCTTCCTTAAAGTTAAAAGGAAAAATGTCATGGTGGGGGTTGAGCAATGAGCAGTGGTTCACTGACCTCTCCTGTTAATGTGTCAGAGGCCCTTCCCAGAACAAATTGCTTTCCTAAAAGAAGGCACCCTGGGTTCCAAGCCTACCCCATCATCATTGTAACTGGGAGCAATTCACTCTGATAATTTCACTGTTCCACCACCCCTGGTTTGGGCAGTAAAAATGATAAGTCATTTGAATTTTGGAACCAGAAGGGACGTGGCTATCGTTATGTTCAAGTCCCCTAATTTAGGAAGCAGAAGCATAGAGAAGTTAAAGACATGCCCAGTGTTACATGGCTCTGCAAGTATGGGATGGTTAGCCAGGCCTTTTGTTTCCCACCAGTGTTCTTTCCACAACAACAGAAAAGTTGAAGAAATGTGGAAAAGGAGGAGGAAAATCATACTGGCAAGTATAGCGAAGGCATCAGCAAAAACGACAAAGCTGATAAATGGCTGTTTTCTTCTAGGACCAGACTTTTTCATCTGAAGAAATATACAAGGTAGGAGAAAACATGAAGAACAAAAAAATATATTGGTAGCAGGTGCTGAGTTTTGTATAATGAGTTGTGTGTTCTTCGCTTCTCATGGGTGAGAAGAGGGTGGGTGGAGAAGCGCAATTCTTGGTGATGCCTAGTGACAGTCAGAGCCCGCCTGCTCAGCCATACACCACATGAAGAGACCATGATTAGAAAGGGCACACGGAAGAGCCAGGTGTGCAACAGCCAACAAGGAGTATACATTTTTCCCAGATGTCACAGAGCTTCGTTTTCATTATCGAGTAATCACGGTAATCACATCACTTAGTGCAAGCAACAGTATCCGCAACAGCAAAAGAAAACCTCCTGACGGTATTAGTAGTCTAGTGCCACCAGTTTCACACGCATCCTGAGCTTTCTCTTTTTACAGGGTTTCACAGGTCATAGGAAATGATGGGATGATCTCCATATTGCTGAAGTTATCAACTATAACATTTACGTTCTTGAAAACGTGCCTTAAAGGTTGCTGTCTCCAAGATGCTGATCCTCTTGGTGTTTAGGCGCTCGGTTCCATAAGTTAAAAGAAAGTGAATGAAGCCATACAGAGGCTTTGCCTGTCCCAAGCCTGCAGTCTCCTGTCTGAAGTAACAATTTCTATGGGTGAGTGGCAGAGGAGGTTAGAAGAGTCCTCGGACTGATTCACAGATGATGCAAAAGCCAGAGGGAAGCTTGGGTAAGCAGTCATTTGTGGCCTGGTTTATGATGATGATTACAACAGGAATATCCAGGTATATTTCCTAGTGAAGGCCTTAGCCTCTCACCAAGAGTTTCTGTTGTAGATTCCAACCAACATTTATGATAGCAGGCCTTCTAATATGACATATCACAGAGGCAATAATACCAGGCCTATACCTTAGCCACTGTGGAATTGGCCTCTCTAAATACAGAAAACCCCGAGGAGAATTATTTTTCACATATACCAAATAGCAGTGTGATTTTCTGCACTAAGAATATTCAACTCCTCAGGAAATAGTTCTTTAGGAAGGATATTTACATGTCTTCCTATAACCTACAGTCAAAGTAGATTATTTAAATACTTTAGATCATGTGGTAAAGCTCTTGTTTTACTCAGAATAAAACATTTATATGGGTGGTAAACACATAGAGTGGAATATGTATTAGTCAAATATCTCCAGAGAAACAGCAGAAAATAGGATACCTAGTGAGATAGAGACAGATAGATATGGTTTATTATAATGAATTGGCTCATGTCATTATGGAGGCTGAGAAGGTCCACATTCAGTGAGCTAGAAACCCAGAAGAGCTGAGATGTAGTTCCAGTTTGAAAAACAGCAGGATTCTATTGATAAGAAAGAGAGATGAGGTGCTTGGTAGGCAACCAAGGATGTCCAAGGTCACCCAGCTAGCAAGAACGAAGCCGGGATACGTGTCCAAGCCCATCAGGCTGGAAACACTGCACAGTGTATAGCACAGGGACGAATATACTGGACTGGGACCCAAGTCTGTCACTGCCAGTCTGCACCCCTGTCTGTGCCTGGAGGATAGCTTGGATCCCCAGGCCTGGGATTGCAGGCCCTTCTTGTTGGGTCGTCAGAGCTCACAAGGTGGCATTTCTCTAAGGGAGTACGCATGACAACAAATTCTACTTTTTCCTAATTCTTTTTTCCCTTGGGGCAATCCAGTTTTAGCCTCATGTATGTACATTATTCTGCAAGCCCACAGCTCTGATCATTATCAGCTCACATAGAAGCTTGCAGACTTTCCATTAGTGGTGACAGTTTTACCACTGTCATTATTAAAGTTGTGCTGAACAAAGGACATATCGCTTTCTCTAATGCTCAGGCGTTTCATTTTGCCACATGGCATGGTAATGATCAATTCTAGGGTCTGTCACAGTTACATCAACTTTCTCCAATGTTCCTGTTAACTTGCTGGAAAGAGTCTAAATTAAAGAAATAGCATTTGGATGTTACCACATCTGTCACTTAATATTTTTCTTTTTTGATATTGGACAGACTTGGGTATCTTCCTTTGTGTTTTGAGACATTTGAAGCTAAGGGCGGGATCTAGAGTTGCTGTTGTCATTGTTTCCACAGAATTATTCTTAGTGGTGAATCCTGGATTCATGGTCTACCACATAGCATGATCTCCTACATGCCCCTCAGATAAATTTCTCCCATAGATTTCCTTCCCTCCCTTCTACCCTTCCTTCCCTCCCTCCTTCCGACTCACTGGAATTTCTGAATGTTTGTATCAGATTTAAGCAGCCCATCATGCACATTTTATTTATTTCCTTATAGCTCATTTTATCAGCATTGCATAACCGCCCAGCTCATTCTTTTTGGGGTGGAAAGGGGGAAGAGGTGAGGGTGTTGGAATGTTACTGTTGATTAACTTTAGATGACTCGCCATGATAGAACAACCCACTTTTCTCTCCTACAGTAGTGAACATTCTCATAGATTTTCTAATTCTGATCTTGAGGCTTTTAGGGATGATAAAGTATGTAAAAGGCAATTTCAGAGAGGCCCAAAAGAATATGGTGTTATATCTGTACGTGAGGCAGGAGCAAGGGAGATGAGGCATCGAAGGAACATGGATAGTTTGGAGCCATTCAGAGTTGCCAGGATCACTAGGACAGATTCAGGCCCTGACTAGCTAGGACAGAGCTGCTTAGGGCCTGGAAACTTCCCTAGAGCATGGACCTCATTCCCAGCACACACACGGGCACTTTAAAAGACATTCCATCTAAGCGGAAAGCAATGACCCAATTTTTATGGTCCACAGTATCTGTTACTTGGCTCAGTGTTACTAATCATGATCAACAATACATTTTGAGGCCATGGTACAAAATATTTTTTTTCATTTCCTTTGGATTTATTTCAGGCCAAATTGAGTCAGCCTTGCGAAGCTGCCTGCAAATCTCTTTTTCTCCAGTCACCTGCTCGTATCCTGTCTTTGTATTAGGAAAGTTGCTTCTATCTAGCAGGTACCCCCAATAGGTCGGTCCCATCCTGGGATCCTGACAGATTTTTACAACCCTGAGTGTCTTCTTAGGGCTCTAGGCTCTTTAGAGACACACAATTACAAGGCAACCTCTTCTGTTACTGTTAATCACTTCCCATAAACACCTTTGATGCTCCTTATGATAAAAGAGCCCCCTTGCTTTTGGAGGTGAGGGTGCGGAAGAACAAAGGAGGCAAAGGGGTGGAGAGCCCCATCCTGCTACACACCATGGGTGTCCATAGGCAGGGACTTGGAGCAGTTGTTTTGAGGCTCATGAAGAGGGGATGGAGGAGTTGAGAGTGTGCCTCTGAGTGGCGGATGAGGCTTGCTGTGCTATTAAAGTATACGCAGGGTCCCCTCTGAGGGCAGTGCTATTCCACCTTACCAGTGTGTGCACCAGGGCTTTCTCTTTAAATGATGGAACTGGCCAGGCTCTTATCTACAGCGAGTGTCCTTTCTGGCTTTTAAAATTCATAGATTTGCTTTGTAAGGATTTCTACTGAATGCATATTTAGGCGGAGAAAGATGGTGTCTTATTCCTATGGAGTCATTTGTAATAACATGAACTGAAATTCAGACCATATGAGATATATAAATATGACCAGAAGCTAAAAAACATTGGAAGCATCTAATAAATGTAATATGTTATTTTTGCCTCAGCAATATTATTTTAAATACAAATTTTATCGAGAGTGAATATGAGGATTTATTAGTCATTATTTATAAATTCATTTAAGCTGCTGAGATAAAAGGATAATCTAAATAGTTACGGTTAGGAAGGCTGAAGTGGATTTGAGTTTGGTGACATAAAATCCTCATTTCTTGGCCTCTTTCCTCGGCATTCTGTAGGGAAACACTGGTTTATTTGAAGCTTCAACCTTCAAGATTTCAAAGGAAGGAGCCGAGATGTATGTAAGCAGAAGGTATGTGTCTCTTTGTTTCTTTCAAGTTTGACACTCAAAAAGAAAAAAACAGTCATTGATTTGACAGTCAAAGATAAGAAAAGAGCATTTCCCCCCATGAAATAATATAAGGGTTGAGAATGCAGGCAACCACTTACCAGCTGTGTTCTTGGGCAGGTCAGTTAACCTCTGTGTGCCTCAATGTTCATCCTTTAATGGCTTGACTACCGAGATGGCAATGTGCTAAGTGGCATATGCCTTTTCTACCAAACACCTTGTTGATTATGAGTGCTTAACATATGCAAAGTGTGTAAGTCACACCTCCTTTTTCAGTCAGTGTTCTCACCTGCAAGCTGTCATTAACCGTTAATGCTTTTCTGTAATAAACAGATTTACTGGAAAGCCAGTGAGAGTTCACAGAATAGGAAAGAGGCAGTTTATTTTTTTTTTTTTATTTTTTAATTTGTTTTGCTTTACAATACTGTACTCATTTTGCCATACATTGACATAAATCAGCCATAAGTGTACCTGAGTTCCCAATCTGGACCCCCCCCTTCCCCCTCTCTCCCTACACCATCCCTCCGGATCATCCCCGCCCATCAGTCCCAAGCCTTCTGCATCGAACCTAGACTGGCAATCCATTTCCCTTATGATATCATACATGTTACAATGAAGAGGCAGTTTAGAAAAAGGGCAGGAGTCAAGGATATCATAGAAGCAGCAGCAAGAGCCACTCCTGTCACTCCAGAAACTGGCCTGGCCTAGGAGCCCCTCTGCCACTTAATGCATCTGACCTCCAAACATTTTGTCCTGTTCCATCTGCTCCCAAACTTCAGACTCCTGGAAACAGGGATACGTGGGTGAGTTTCTGGCATGGCTCTTCCTGCCCTCCCTGGACTGTATCAAGAGTGGGTAGAAGATCTCTGACCCCTTCGGTTTCCACAGTGGGAGGTGGCAATGGAGAGCAGTCACTGGGATCTGTCCTTTTGCCAACAGTACATAAAACAGAAAATTCTACCAGTAGGAATATGTGGTGCCTAGAGTAGAGGGGTGTGGATTCTGAGTAGTCAAAAAAAACAAAAAAAATTACAGCTATCTGCTTTACTCATGTAAGGCTTCAGATTTTCCGCAATAACTCTATGAGCAGTGATATGCTGCTAAGTGTTTAACAACTGGTTCTCTGGCCTTGATTTGTAGCACTTGTACCTTTCCACAGGGCAAATGCTCCTGATGCTGCTGTTGCTAAGTCCCTTCAGTTGTGTCCGACTCTGTGTGACCCCATAGATGGCAGCCCACCAGACTCCCCTGTCGCTGGGATTCTCCAGGCAAGAACTCTGGAGTGGGGTGCCATTGCCTTCTCCAATGCATGTGGCCAATTTCAAGCTACCCCTATGACATCAGGGCAGATGGAGATACACAGTAGCATACTGCTGTGTAACATTTCAGCTATATAGCCTGGCCAGACGCGAATAACCTCCAGTGCATGGATGACAGTAAAGTATGGCGAAATAATTAAGGAGTGGTGAGTTTTGAGTATTTGTTACCTTTGTTAACATTATTGAATTGTAAGTTTATACAATAAGGAAATGATCAAGTGGCTCAATTGGTAAAGAATCTGCCTGCCAGTGCAGGAGACACAGGTTCAATCCCTGGGCTGGGAAAATCCCCTGGAGGAGGAAATGGCAACCCTCTCCACTATTCTTGCCTGGACAATCCCATGGACAGAGGAGCCTGGTGGGCTGCACTCCATGGGATCACAGAGAGTAGGACATGATTGAGCACTCATGCATGCACTTAAAACTATTTCATTTTTAATGATAGCTGTATTTTAGCACATGGCTTGCAAAATTTTTGAGAAAATCTTTGAGCCAGTTCCAGCATTCTGTTGCCCATGAAGTGGGTCAGTAATGTTATTGAGAGAAACAGATCGAGAGATTTGAGAGATTCCTTACACAGTAAGATGCTTGGTGGAGAGGCCTAGGGCCTGGGGATTTTGCACAGCAGTCTATAACAGTGGGGACTCTCAGCAACAGAATAATAATAGTGTCTGTCATTTACTTAGCAAAACACATTCTTACTCAACATTCCACTCATTTTTGATCCTCACGACAAACTCAAGAAAAAGGGAAGCAAGATAGGTAACAGGTAAGGGGATGGAGAGTCGGAGAGCTGAAGTGACCCCTGACATGTGGAGCTGACACTAGAATTGGGACTTTGAGATTTCCAGTTCACAGCTTGTCCCATGCCATCCTATTTCTTTGAACCCCCTGCCTTCACTGGGAGAGCCACTGATTACAGACAGCCCATTACATAGTCTGGGATGTTGCACATCAGCCCTTATTCCCCAAATTCACTTCAAGGGCCTCTCTTGTGTCTTCACAAATAAAGAATGAAATAAAGTCGGAGGCTCATAGAGTGGGCAGTGATGACCCATTGTGTTAGCAGCTTTGATAGCTGCACCCCACGTTGGCCACCAATGATCCTTAACCCCTGGTATTCATGTCCTCTGACCCGTCCATAGAAGAGGGCTGACCTGTGCAACCGAGTCAGTATTGCAGGAGTGACCGCGTATGCCTTCTGAAGCCAACTGTTAATGGCGCTGCAGCTTCTGCCTCCTTTTGGATCCCTGGGGAAGTGCCTTCAGATCTTATGCTTTGCAGGTTGCCAGCAGAGGGCTGTGCAAACACCCAAGCAGCCCTGTGGGGAAGCCCACACTGGAAGGAACCGAGAGCCCCGACAGCCAGCGCCACTTGCTAGCCCTGAAAGTGAGCCACCTCGGAAGTGGACTCTCCAGCTCCCGCCAAGCCTTCAGAGGACTGCCTCTTGGGCTAACATCTGATGGTAGGCTCATGAGAAACCTCAAGTCAGAATCACCCAGCAAAGTGCTCCCAAATTATTGACCCACAGAAACTGTGAGCTATGACCAATGTTTATGTTGTTTTGAGCCACTTAGTTCTTGGGTAATTTGTTACACAGTGGTAGATAAGCTGGATTTTTTTTTTTTTTTTTCCAGAGCTGTACCATATGGGCTGTGGGTAATCTTAACTACAGAGAGATGTTAGGGGCTTAAGGAAGCATTCTAAGTAAATTGTTTTTTGTGTTGTTTTTCTTTTCCACCAAAGAAATTGGATTCTCATTCGACCTTAGAGGGTTTTGTACTAGAAATGCTTTTTCTAGAAATGCTTTTTCTCTTTAATGCTTTTCTAAATGAGTGCCGCTCTATACTGAGAACATTTGCAAATCTGAAGAGCAAGGCGCTTGAACTGGCACTCTCAGGCACCCTTAAGTCATCTCACAGCCCTTTGGACCCCCGCCTTCACTGTAGCTTTTGGGTCTCTGGGCAATGGCTATGCCTGCCCTTTGGAAAAGCCTGAAAAGGGGAAAATAATGAAACAAATCTACTAGGAAGGGGAAAGGGTAGAGACCCCACTAAATGTTGGAAGTGGAAATCTTAAAATCATTTGCAAAACATCAGCCCCAACACCCGCTGGAAGGCTGCGCCGTCACCTCTTTTCCCTGTCTCCTCCCACTGAAGTTCGCTCCTAGAAAAATCTGCTCATGTCCCCAAGAGCTCTAGAGAGGATCTTGGCGTAGAGAGGCTGTTGTGGCTACTGGAAGGGTGGGAGCCAGGGTTACACCGGCTCCTTGGCGCGTTTGCTCTGAGCTGGACGAGGCTGCCTGGGGACCTCCGAACCGTGGCCCAAGACGAGGCGCCCTTGCGCGGGCGGGAGGAGCCTGGAGGTGGGACCCTGAAGGCGCGCCACGCCGGCAAAGGCAACCTGCGCGGAGCGCGCACGGCCACTGAGCGCCGGCGCCTCCAGCATGGAGTGGGAGCTCAACTTTCTGCTCTACCTGGCGCTCTTCTTCTTTCTGCTCTTCTTACTTTTCCTCCTGCTCTTCGTGGTCATCAAACAGCTGAAGAACTCGGTGGCCAGTACGGCCGGGGCTCTCCAGCCCGGGCGCCTCTCCCTGCACCGGGAGCCTTGGGGCTTCTCCCGCGAGCAAGCGGTGTGACAGGCGCCGCGCGGACACTGGCGGGAGGGCATGGAACTGTACGGGCACCGGGCTGGGGCTCGGCCTCTATTCTCTGGCCGCACGGCCGCCCGGGTTCTAGGGCCAGGCTCGGCTGCCTCGCTGGCAGGTCCGTTTGGGCATGGGAGCTGTTGGCAAATGGGCGAGTTTCTCTGCTCCTCGGGGAAGCTAGGGGCTCACGGCGCGCTGGGATGTCAGGGATGACGGATGCCTGGGGTCTGGGCTGGTGATGTGCTTTTAGGGAGGGACCCTAAGCTTTTCCGGGGTGAGGAGAAATACAGAAAAGAAAGAAGGTTAGCTTTTGAAGCCAGAATGGCTCTGAGCACCTGCAAGATCTTCTTTCCAGTCCAACTGCATTTTTATCTTGTACCCCAGGGATCCAAAACTAAATTATTCAGATGATTCAGTCCAGGCACTTTCAAACAAAATCGAATGTCAGCCTAACCTTTGGGATAAGAGGCAGCAGAAAACAGGTCACACTCGGAGTATTACACATACTGCTTTGAATGTCTGTGCTGTGGTAGACACTATGTGGGATTCAAGTGGCAGTGCCCGGGAGAGAGGGTTGAGTGGCCCATTTGTTATGGGGAATCTCCCCTTCCTCCCGATCCCTGCTCCTATTCTAGACTCCGACCCTGGAGGTGCCTGCGGATTGCCGTGGCGGGTAGGTTTAGAATCAGCAGGAGGGTGAGCGTTAGAGTGGGAGTCACTGGGAGATTTCTCGGGGTTGCCATGGAGGGCTGAAGAAATGCGGCCATTTACACGTGGTAGGGCAACAGGGATGGATAACACGGGAAGATCGAGGCTGACATTTCTGCCAGGCTGTCCTAGGTGGTTAGAATGATTAGATTGATGGGCTGAAGTAACTTCTCACCCATGTGCCCTAAATACCCTCCGGGCAATCTTAGTTTGGGAAATAACTTCATCTTCCAGGTGCTCTTTCCTCAGTCTTTGCCATCTCAGGTTCTGGAGCGGAGCTGCTGCCCTGGGCTGGTGTGTGGAGGATGGTGGAGTTACCGGCCGGTCAGGCGGGAGTAACCAGAGACAGACAACCTCTGCGATGGTAAGCAGGGACCACTCTTGGTTTTGCTTTGTCCCTGGGTAAACTTCTAAAGACCCAGGCCCTTACAAAAGTGAGGGTTCGAGATGAAGGAAATGGGTGCAGAAGCTCCCAGTGAGCTTCTATGGGAACCAAGGAGCCAAACCAATTTCCAACCTAGTACAGCATCATGGTAGAGGATCATAAAAATTAGAATGGGATGTGAGAAATGATTGCGATTGATAAATATGCCCTATGGGAAAATAGGACAGGGGTTCTTGAAGTTGAAATATGTTATGCAGATATAGTTTGTCTTTTCAATAAGGGAAGATTTGGGTTCAGCCATGTTTAAGGTAAGATAAGCCATCCAAATCATGACTTATAACACTGAAACCACTTATTAATTTTAGGCACAAAGACAGACCATGTAGAAAGGCTAAAAACAACAAAATGCTAAATGTTAACCTAAATTGAGAATATGAAAGTAAAGTGGAAGACAATAAGGAAAAATAGTCTCACTACTTATGGGGAAAGTTTTGGTCTGAGACATTCAGATAATTTCCTACATTTTATATTTCACTTTACTGGAATGGTGCTATTGTGAATAAAGTAAGCAGTTTATTTTAAATATAAGGTCATAAATAAATTCATATATATACAGTCACATATATACATAGATATGAATTCATATATATATGAATTTTAAATGTCATAAGTAAATTCATACATATGAATTCATATATATGTATATATACACACACACATACCTCTTTTTATGGGAGATATAATACTTTATTTGAATTCCCAGTTTGAATCCCAGAATCAACTACAGTGATTCTAAACTGCACTTTAAACAGCAGTTCTCTAATTGGTTGACACCCCTACAGTGACACTTAGTTATACCGTTGTGTGGTTATTACAGACTTTGAAGATGAGTGTGGGAGTAGTTAATAAGCAGTAATAGTTTATAAGGATGAAAACAATCACTTCCTACTTTATAAATAATGAGAATGCAAATTATTTTAACCACATGTTTGACTTGATTTTATAATCCTTTATTCTTCCTAGTAATGCCACTGTTGTCCAAAGGTTTAAACCACCTCTGACTCTTCTAGACAGGAGACTAGAGAACTCAGGGTGAGTAGTTTGCTGCTATCCCAGTTTTAAGTCAATCTCTTTGCTGGTTCTGTTAACTCAACTTCCTATGAAAGGAGTGGTTGCCTTTCCCTTTTGTGGCCAGTGCCATTTTACGACCTCCTCAGAATCTAATTCATGAGTTACTAAGTTCCCATTTCTACAGGCAAAAATGAATACTTACTCCTATTGTCCAATCTCTGCCTTGAGCTTGCCCTAAACCTTGGGAATTAAAGATTCTCATACTGCCTTGTTCTATTCATTTATTCAGTTATCGATTTTCAAAACCTAATGCAGACTGGTCTCTCACATTAGAACTACTGTTGAATTCAAATTTTTTGCTACCTGTATACATTCTTTTTTAAAAAAAATTATTTACTTGTTTGTGCCCTTATTGACACATGAGTTGCAGCATATCTTAGTCGTGGCATGCAGTATATAGTTCCCTGACCAGGGATTGAACCCAAGCCCCCTGCATTGGGAGCTCAGAGTCTTAGTCACTGGACCACCAGGGAAGTCCTAACCTGTATACATTCTTGATCTAGGGCTCCAACACCCACAATGGTTTAGGTCATAGGCTTGTAGATATTGATTGTTCCATCCACTGACCACACCCTGGTCCTGACAATCACTACACTAAGTCTGTTTTTGAAGACAGTGTACATATGAACTAGACATTAAAGCATTTGAAAAGTCAAGAATATTTTAAATAACTGCTCATTATATAAGTATAACTTGATTATTAAAAATTGCTATATTTTATTTTCGGTAAGAGGTTTTTAGTGATTCTTCAGCAATGTTGGACTTCCCTGGTGGCTCAGATGGTAAAGCATCTGTCTACAATGCAGGAGAACCAGGTTCAATCCCTGGGTCGAGAAGATCCCCTGGAGAAGGAAATGGCAATCCACTCCAGTACTATTGTCTGGAAAATCCCATGTACAGAAGAGCCTGGTAGGCTACAGTCCATGGGGTCACAAAGAGTCGGACATGACTGAGTGACTTCAGCAATGTTAGAAGCTGAGTTGAATTTCTTACATTATAAGGAAATGGGCCATAATTCAGTTGTTATATTAATATTCTATTTCAACTGTTCTTATTTCGTTGTTGTTTCTAAATTTCACTTATTTTAAATGACTCAAGTTTTATTAGGATGATCTTGATTGTTTCACTGATTTCCAAGCTTGATAATGCAATGAACCTGCAGTTCTACTTGAAAAGATAAACTTTTTAAGTTGGCTAAGAATGACATCACAGTCATACCTGAAATCTAAAATGTCTAATAAAGTCGATTCCTGTGTCTGAACTTCAGTTTTAAGCACAGCTGTAGACGCAGGACTGATGCCATCTGGTGTGATTCCACAGAATAAGAGAAAGTTTTCCCAGAGTGTGCCATGCACTGGCTTTTCTGGGAATGACAAGGTGCCAGGATTTGTTTTTGGTTCACTTGCAGGGGTGGAAACTTGGAACTAGGTGAGTAAAAAAAAAAAAAAA
>SJYA01000873.1:82918-116060 GCA_006410615.1 Neotragus moschatus
GTCTCTCACATTAGAACTACTGTTGAATTCAAATTTTTTGCTACCTGTATACATTCTTTTTTAAAAAAAATTATTTACTTGTTTGTGCCCTTATTGACACATGAGTTGCAGCATATCTTAGTCGTGGCATGCAGTATATAGTTCCCTGACCAGGGATTGAACCCAAGCCCCCTGCATTGGGAGCTCAGAGTCTTAGTCACTGGACCACCAGGGAAGTCCTAACCTGTATACATTCTTGATCTAGGGCTCCAACACCCACAATGGTTTAGGTCATAGGCTTGTAGATATTGATTGTTCCATCCACTGACCACACCCTGGTCCTGACAATCACTACACTAAGTCTGTTTTTGAAGACAGTGTACATATGAACTAGACATTAAAGCATTTGAAAAGTCAAGAATATTTTAAATAACTGCTCATTATATAAGTATAACTTGATTATTAAAAATTGCTATATTTTATTTTCGGTAAGAGGTTTTTAGTGATTCTTCAGCAATGTTGGACTTCCCTGGTGGCTCAGATGGTAAAGCATCTGTCTACAATGCAGGAGAACCAGGTTCAATCCCTGGGTCGAGAAGATCCCCTGGAGAAGGAAATGGCAATCCACTCCAGTACTATTGTCTGGAAAATCCCATGTACAGAAGAGCCTGGTAGGCTACAGTCCATGGGGTCACAAAGAGTCGGACATGACTGAGTGACTTCAGCAATGTTAGAAGCTGAGTTGAATTTCTTACATTATAAGGAAATGGGCCATAATTCAGTTGTTATATTAATATTCTATTTCAACTGTTCTTATTTCGTTGTTGTTTCTAAATTTCACTTATTTTAAATGACTCAAGTTTTATTAGGATGATCTTGATTGTTTCACTGATTTCCAAGCTTGATAATGCAATGAACCTGCAGTTCTACTTGAAAAGATAAACTTTTTAAGTTGGCTAAGAATGACATCACAGTCATACCTGAAATCTAAAATGTCTAATAAAGTCGATTCCTGTGTCTGAACTTCAGTTTTAAGCACAGCTGTAGACGCAGGACTGATGCCATCTGGTGTGATTCCACAGAATAAGAGAAAGTTTTCCCAGAGTGTGCCATGCACTGGCTTTTCTGGGAATGACAAGGTGCCAGGATTTGTTTTTGGTTCACTTGCAGGGGTGGAAACTTGGAACTAGGTGAGTAAAAAAAAAAAAAAAAACAATATCCCATTTTTAGCTTGACATTTCATGTTTCCAATTTTGCCTATAGTTTCAAAATAAGTGCAATAGAGTCGAACATTTTTAATGGCCAAAATTCTGAACATTGTCAATGGTAAAACCATTTAGGATAGTGGTAAATGCTTTTTTTTTTTTTTCTAATCCATACCTACTAATATAGGGACTTGCAGAATACTAAAGGTATACTGATGTAATACAAAGAAAGTACTTGCAGAATACTGTACTCTGTTTTTAATTTTTATAACTCCTCTAAGGTAGCTATGCTTATTTAAGCTAAATCCACAATTAATTAAAACTCTGAAACCATTAGGAAATTGCTGTCAGATGTTTATGTTACATACAAGGGAGAATTAAAAGTTGAGTTGTAGTTTGTTGATGTTGATATTTCTTTTTTGGGGATTTGAATTAAGAAAATCAATGATAAATTCTTCATTTTTTACTTTATCTATACAAAATAAAGTTATATATGAAATAATGATCTGATTAAGTATCTGAGTAGTTAGCATCTTATCATACAAGAATTAGGATAAGCAGAAGGGTAGACCTGTGTTCAGAAGAGTAATCAGAACATAATAGACACTCAAAAGAAAAAAATACTTCCTGATGGATTAATCTAAAAATCCTCTTATTTTCCTTAATAGCAGCTATTTTACACAATAAACCTGCTCACTTCCTCCACCTCTGGTCTGTTGAGGCTTTGGTCGGTTCAAATAAGCTTTTGTTCTATTAATGTGATTCTGCTGCTGCTAAGTCACATCAGTCGTGTCCGACTTTGTGCAACCCCATAGACGGCAGCCCACCAGGCTCCCCCGTCCCTGGGATTCTCCAGGCAAGAACACTAGAGTGGGTTGCCATTTCCTTCTTCAATGCATGAAAGTGAAAAGTGAAAGTGAAGTCGCCCAGTCATGTCCGACTCTTTGCAACCCCATGGACGGCAGCCCACCGGGCTCCCCCGTCCATGGGATTCTCCAGGCAAGAGTACTGGAGCAGGTTGCCATTGCCCTCTACTAATATGATTCTCTGAGGTTACTTAAACTTACTGAATATGCACATATTCTTCAGGCAAGATATCTTTTACTTGCAGATGAAAATTTTCTTTTTGGTAGGGGTTTCGTTTTGTTCTCATGTAGCATGGAGGTTGGGGGCTCAGCTACTTCTGGTACTGCCTGGTTCAGCAGCTCACAGACATCAGGGTCAGAGTGGCCCTGAGGTTCCCGTGGCTTTTCCCCTAGGTTCCAAGACGGCTCTTTCGGTTCCCAGCAAGAAGACAGAGGAAGACCAAGAGGAAAACAGGGCATGCCAGTGTGAGGCTGCCTCTTTTTAAAGAGCTTTCTCAGCAGTCCAACAACTTTTGCTCACATCTCATTGGCCAAACGGTGTCATTGGCCCCTGCTATCTCTAAAGTTGCCTGAGAAATATAGTTTTTGTAGGTGGACATGTAACTACCTTTCAACAAAAATCTGAATTCTCTTCATAAGGAAGAAGGTAACAGTGTATCTTGGGTGAACAACTTGTAGTCTGTGCCCCGAATACAAAATACAGTGGTAAAGAAGCATAATGCTTGAGACGGTTCAAAACGGCAGCTCCTTCACAACTGGCAGCACGCCAAGCAGACCGCTGTGATCCGAGCATGACTAGAGTGAAACAGGCCAGGTTTTCTCATGAAACACTTACCAGGACTGACTGCTCTCTCTGCCGGTATACCTGTCCCCATCAGGCTTCTCTAGCCCCTGGGAACCCTTGGACTTTCTCAGAGGATGTGCTTGCTTCTTGGAGGCTTGAAATGAGATGAGGAATGTTTTACCTTGCTGCTTCTGCATCTGCATTGTTTTTCTTTTCCTAAAAAATTTTCGGTGCAGTCTAGTTGTGTATTTGATCCCCATAGAAGGATCATTCTTTTCATGTACAGGGGAGGGTAATCTATGTAAAGAAAGGCTACTTTACTCCCTTCTGTGTCTCCACCACCTCATCTAGGAATATCATGGAAGAACTGCTTCTCAGAGCTGCCTCCATAAACAGCCTACATCCTGGCTAAGCAAAGAGAGAAGAAACACTTCCCACATCCAGGGCTGTCCAAAAGAACTTTCTATGATGACAGAAATGTTTCATATCTGCAGTGTCTACAGTAGCCACTATGGCTAGTGAACAATTGAAATGTCACTACTGTGATTGAGGAAGTAAATTTTAATGTTATTTAATTTTAAATACTTTAAATGTAAATAGCCACATGTGGCTAGCGACTAGTGTTGTAGACAAACCTTTCTCTTTCTTGTGTTTTACAACTTGCTGGGTGTGTGTGTGGGTGGGGGGTGTTGAATAAGTTGTATGCTTGGCATTCCATGGTCTTTACTAGTCCACCTTGCCATCAAACTTGTCTCCCAGAGGAAAGAGGAAAATGGTATTTTGAAACTAAATTCAGATGTTAACTTGACATTTACACATTGAACATATGTGTTTGTATGTGTTCCTGTGTGAATAGAATGGTTTCTGGGAATAGGTCCTGTGGTTGGTAACTGATGATGGGAAAGTGGTGGTGCTGGTCACTTTACTTTCCTAGTGAACATTATATGTTCCTTGTCATAGTCAGTAGAGATTCTGTTGTACAGTTCATTCTGTTACTTTATTTTTGTATTATTGTGGCTGCTAAATGATTATTCCATGTCTGTTTTTCAAAATACTTTGTGGTTTACGTTTTTTAAAAGGCTATGAAATAAAAATAATATCTCAGCCTTGTGTGTAAGTGAATTATTATTACCCATACCCTCTGAAGAGTTAACTAGGATGAGATAAATGGGTGGAAGGAAATATTTATTTTTGTATCAGATTTTCTTTATAATGGATGCGTCTATATGCCAGTTAATGTTACCTTTTAAAAATATTTAATGACTCTTTCATTGTATACAGAGTTTGGGTAAACCATGGAGGAGCAATGGTATCTTCTGCAAGTCTCTAGATGTTTTTCTACACTGACCATCACTTGACTCTTATTTACCTGAGTTGTTTGGGTTTGTTTGTCTTTTATTACTGAGTTATTCTTAAAAATATCCTGTTTCTTTATCTAGTGTGTGCTTTTTCCCCCAGTTTATGGATAGCCTATTCATTTTCTTAACATATCTTTAAAAGAGAAATTTTTATATGGCTGATTCATGTTGATATATGGCAGAAACCAACATAATATTGTAAAGCAGTTATCCTTCAATTAAAAATAAATAAATTTTTTAAAAAGAGGGATTTTTAAATTTTAATCTCTTTACTTTTTTGTGTGTTATTGCTTTCTCTGTACTCTTTAACAGAATTCTTCCTTTCTTTTGAGTCACAGAAATATGCTCCAGTGCTTTCTTCTAGACTGGAAGTTTTACAGTTTTAATGTTTAGTATGTCTGTTTTCCACCTCAGTGAAAATTTTTGTGTATGCTATGAGGTAAGGACTGGGTTCTTTCTTCCCTTGCCTCATATTTTTCCCCCTTTTATTGAAAAGGCTTTCCTTTCCCTATTGGACTACTTTGGCCTCTGTCAAAGATCAAATGACCATATAAATGTGGGACTATCTCTGGGCTCTCATTTCTGTTCCATGGAGTCATCCTAAATGACTGCCTCACTGTCTTCCTTACTGCATTTTCACCCCCAAGTCTTGGTATTCACCACAATGTTATCAATCCTAACTTTTGTAATAAACTTCTACTGAAGAGTTAGTCTGTATGCTTAAAGACACTTGAATAATTTCAGTTGAAAATATTTAAATTCAATAAGAAACCCCCACCTGATACCATGCTTCCCTTACCCTAGCTTGTAGGTCCACTTCTACTCTAAATCTATATCTGGAATAGAACATGGTCAAAAAACTCGTCATAGGTAGAGAATATCCTTTTTTTCCCCCTGTTACTACAGTTGAGAGAAAACTGTGCTTTAAACTGATACAAAACAAAACAAGCACAGAAGCTTGTGAGTTGTTAGGGTCCCAGCTTCTTTACCAACAGAAGTCTGGCCACAGATTGATTGCCTAGCTCAAGTATCAGGACATCATTTGGATGTTTTCCACTTGTCTGTGTGGTGTCTTGACCTTTGAGTAATTGGATAGTGCTTTTTAGAAATTTGGCTGAGGTGGTTTGGTTGGCACCAAATCATGTCTCATGCCCCCTTTTATTTGCATTCAGTTTTCCAGACCCCCAGTTTTCCCATGTTCTTGTCCTTTACATGTCTCAACTGGGGCCTCACTGGGAAGGGTCTTCTCATTATAGGGACAGTAAAAGGTCTCATCCATCTCCTACAACTATAATCTCACTATGTTCCTTGCAGCTAACAGTTCTTAGCAGTTTGCTATGTATCTTTTGAGATAATTTCCTGTGTATTTTCATGGTCTTACCATGTGACTTTGACATTGAGAGACAGTGTCTGTGTCCCTTCCCCTTGAATCTGGGCAGGCTCGTGACAGAAATTTTCAGAAGCAACACTGTCTTGTGAAGCTAGATCAGGAGAGGCAGGGCAGTCTCTATGTTGTTTGATGGAATATCTACTTCTGAAGCTCTGAGTCACCATGTAATATGGGAATATTCTGAGGCTATCATCATATTTTTCTGAAGAACCCCAGGCCCAGGTTCCATGTAGGTGCTATAGTTGAATGTTCCCACAGATGAATAACTCAACGAATGATGAGTCCTGCCAGCTGAGCTTCCAGGCTTCCTGGAGCAGAGACCAGGCCATCTCATCATGCCCTGTCTGACTTTTGGTGGTTTTCTTAAGTCACTAACTTTGGGAGAGTTTTTTATAGCAATGCTAAACTAAGTCTGCTAAGTCACTTCAGTCATGTCCGACTCTGTGCAACCCCATAGTAACTGGATAATATGTCTCAGAAAGTTGTATAGAGTACTCAGCAATGTAACAAGTATATGCTGTTTAAACATTAAATGTGTTGCTAGTTTTGTACAGATTTTATTTATACAAGTGTGATCGCTGGGTCAGTGGCTTAGAAATCTCAAGAGCTGGTAGATACTGACAATCTCCATACTAAATGACTATGCCAGTATATACCTATCCATGTTCCTACACCATTTGACATTATGGATCTTTTAAAAATTTTATGTTGTAGTCAACGAAAAACAATAAAACCTCATTGGTTTGATCTGAAAGATGAGGGACCTTGACCCTCTTGTTTTATATTTATTAGTAATTTTAATTTCCTCAAATCTAAGTGCCTATTCATATATTTTACCTATTTTTCTAATAAGTTATCTTTTAATAAGTAATTTATATACAGTAGAGATATATAATGACTACATATATAATATATTCATATACATAAGATGATACATATATAATGACCATATGTTGTCGTTGTTTCATTGCTTAGTGGTGTTCTACTCTTTTGCGACCCTATGGACTGTAGCCCAGCAGGCGCCTTGTATTTTCCAGGCAAGAATACTACAGTGAGTTGCCATTTCCTTCTCCAGGGGATCTTCCTGACCCAGGAACTGAACCTGCATCTCCTGCATTGTAAGCGGATTCTTTACCACTGAGCCTCCAGAGAAGACCAATATAATGATCATGTATGGCATATAAAATCACTAAATGCGTATGCATATATACATACAATCATTAATCATTCACCAGCTAGAAGCTGAAAATATTTTCTCCTGGTCAGTTGTGTGTGTTCCCTTTACTCTTGTTAATTCTGCCTTTTGAAGATCTTTTTAATTTATAAATTTGATAGGTAAAAAAGTGATTATTTGTTGTATTTACTAGGAGTCATTCTATTATTCATTTGAGTACTGATCATTTCTCCTTCTTCTTTTGTGAGTTGCTCACTTTTTCTATTGGTGCATTTTTTAGTTCCTTATTGAATTCTCTGTTGATATTTAGTTTTCTTTTCTTTTCTTAAAGAATTTTATTTATAAATGTGAACACAATGAGGTTAAGTCTTCTGCCTCTCCATAACTACAAGTTTCCATTTCATCTTCTTGGATACCAGATTCTTATGTATTTTTGTGGACTTATAAAATATATGTATTATATTCATTCATATGTATTTATGTCTTAAATTTACAGAAATTAAGTCACACTATATGCACATTGTTCTATCCTTGCTTTAAAAAAGTGTAACAATTATTTCTTACTTATTTATCCAGCAAATATTTATTGAGCGCTCATCATGTGTTAGACACAATCCAAGTTATTTGGGATTTGAAAGTGAAAGTGAAAGTAGCTCAGTCGTGTCTGACTCTTTGTAACCCCGTGGACTAAACTGTCTGTGGAATTCTCCAGGCTGAAATACTGGAGTGGGTAGCCTTTCCCTTCTCCAAGGGATCTTCCCAACCCAGGAATCAAACTGGGGTCTCCTGCATTGTAGGTGGATTCTTTGATTTACCAGTGGGAAAAAAAAGACAATGGACTCCTTCCCTCTTGGAGCTTATGTACATTCTACAAATGAGGCTGGTTCTTTTTAACTATAGTATTCCATGCACTGTAGTATTCCATGAGTAAAGGAAGCACCATTTACTTATCTATTTCTTTTGTAATGGGTATTTAATTGTTCCCAGGCATTTGTTATTTCTAAAAGTACTACATAATCCTTTGACATAAATCTTTAACAAATGTTACAATATATTTGTAAGAATAAAATCCTAAATGTGAAATCTCTAGACATGTACATTGTGTAAATTTTTGTTACAGAAATTTAAAAGATCTATAAAGGAGGGGATATTGCTATAAATTTTTATTCTTATTGATTATTTAAACATTTTATTAATTTTTATTTGTTTTGAATAATATTCCATTGTCTGAGTGTACCACAAATTGTTTATCCACTTACCTATTGAAGGATGTCTACTTTCATGTTTGGGTAATAATATTAATAATATAAAAATAATAATGAAACCTGAAACAAACTTCTGTATGCAGGTTTTCATGTGGACATAGTGTTCAATCCATTTGGGTTTGGGTTGAAAGAAGCACAATTGTGGATCATATGGTAAGAATATATTTAATTTTGTAAGAAACTCTCAAAGAGAATTTATAGATGAGATAAGATGTTTTGTGGAGGTGTCTGTTTAGATCTTTTGCTCATTTTTAAGTTGGGTTGTTTTCTTACTGTTGAGTTTTGAGGATTCTTTATGCATTTTGGATAGCAGACCTTTATTTGCAGATATGTCTTTGTAAATATTTTCTCCCAGTTTGTGGTTTGTCCTTTTGTTCTCTTAACAGTGCTTTTTGCAGAGCAGATGTTTTTAATTTTAATACAGTCTATTGTATCAACTTTTTTCTTTTATGGGTCATGATTTTGGTGTTGTATCTAGATTTTCTCCTATGTTACCATCTAGGAGCTTTATAATTTTGCAGTTTATGCTTAGGCCTATGATCCATTTTGAGGTGATTTTTGTGAAAGGAATAAGATCTGTGTCTAGATTCATTTTTTTTTGCATATGGATGTCTAGCACAATTTGTTGAAAAGACTCACTGATTTTTTAAAAAGCAAAGTATGTCAGTGGAAGATGAATCCTCATCTCTTCATGCTCCAAAGTTTTGCTCATTAAGTTGCCTGTCTGTTTTTATCTGTTTAACCAAATAGAAATGATTGACATATTCTGAATTTAATGGATTATCGAGCTCTTACTGGATTAGACTACTGGTCCTCCCTGTTTTCCTATTGCCTTTTGGTTGCAAGTGAGAGAAATCCAAACTCAAACTGGTAGAAACAAAGAAAATTTATTGTCTTAGTAAGTGAATGATCTCGGGGTAGATTTCGCTGAGGTACAGATATTCAAACAATGTCATTAAAATCCAATTTTTCCTTCAACTTTTAGCTCTATTTTAAGATATTTATCATTCAGTCATGTCTATTAACTAATTCCGGGAGATACTGAAGGACAAGGAAGCCTGAGGTGCTGTAGCCCATGGCATCGCAAACAGTCGGACATGACTGAACGACTGAACAACAAAAACATACGTATTAAGTGCTATGTCTACTCTGTAGCACTGCTTTAGATGCTGCAGAAGCAGTGGAAATAAGATAAGCAAGGAAGTTCTCTACTTTTATTGGGTTTAAAAGTGAAAGTGAAGTCACTCAGTAGTGTCCGACTCTTTGTGACCCCATGGACAGTAGCCTACCAGGCTCCGCCGTCCATGGGATATTCCAGGCAAGAATATTGGAGTGGGTTGCCATTTCCTTCTCCAGGGGGTTTTCCCAACCCAGGGACTGAACCTGGGTCTCCTGCATTGCAGACAGACACTTTACCATCTAAGCCACCAGGGAAGCAGTAAAAGTTTCAAGACTCAGTCTGATGGACTAGTTCAGATCACATACTCACCTGATGAACCAGTCACTTAGCCAGATGTGGGCTGATCTGACCTAAACCTGGGTAATATGTTCCATCCCTAGGACTAGGGATGGGCCTGGACCACATGGGCTAAGAGTGGGATGGGGCTATGTACCCAAATGAAGACCAGAGATGATGTTGAGAAAAGGCAGAATGGATGCTGGGAGACAAGTGATAAATGTCTTTTTAAATTATGTTTTTGGGAGATTGACTAAGAAAATTCTCCAAGAAGATATTTCTTTAACCATAATTAAGATTCAGGATGTATTAGGACCAAGTGGCAAGCTTTTATAACATTCATGTTTCTTGGGCCTCTGTGAACCTGGTTTTATCCAGAGTTGTACATTTGAGACTCCTTTGTCAATGAATTAAAGGCTTACATTGCTGGACAGTGTTCTCTCTTTAAAAGGAGAAAGTGCTCGGGCAGACCCTGTGGCCCTTTCTGCCTTTCTTTTTCATATTGCCTGAAGTGTGGCCATGGTGGCTCCCTCTCCAGTAGGACCCTGTACCATGAGCCCACTGTTAGGATGCAAGCCTGTGCTGAGAATGGCAGGTGTCTACAGAGTGCTTCCTATAGGCATAGGAAGAGTGCTCCTCATGGTCACCTATGTGTGTATGATTTCACGTGGACAAAGTCTGTTTACCTCAAATTTCTTAGGTAATAAATGCCTAAATTACTCAACATACTTATTCCTCCCACATATTATTAATGTATGGGTGTTTCTGAATTCTTCTGAGATTTAGAAAAGATTAATTTCTAATCAACATAAATGCTAATTAGATATGAATTTTTGTTCACATTAAATTATCACAGTGTTAATTTTTATGTGGGGCATGAAGTACATATAGACTTTTTATTGGACCACTTGTAATTATTCATTGAATCATGATAAACTTTTCTAAGAATCACCTGAAATCACAGTGTAATAGTGAAAATGGTTTTCTTTGTCATAATATTTACTGAGTTTCAAACCATGCCTAATAAACATGATAAGGATTCAGGACACCTTGAAGGGACTCACTATGTCCTGATGCTTCTGGAAAATGTATTTATTCCTCAAGAATATCCCAGGAGAATGAAGATTAAACAGTGAAATTCTTTGAAATTAGAGAACATAATGGAGAGGTCTGGGAATGCCAAGAGGGCAATATAATGAGATTTCCTTTTTAAAGTGTTTTTCTTTTGATGTTTCAATATGAGTTTTAAAATATGATTATATGGCTATTTCAGTTTTTGTCAGCTTTATACATTATTTTAATTGCTTTTGTTTCTGTCCTAGAGCCTTATACCCAGATGTGAAAATACTTGAAAAGTTAAAATTGCACTCACAAATGTGAGTTACTGATCATGACCATATTGTTATCCTGCCAGCTTTTGGTCTGAAACAATATCAAAAGAGGCATAATCTTTGAAGAAGAACAAATAAAAATAGGAATTTTATATATCCCCAATACATATATGTTTGGGTTAACTTAATAATTCCAGTATCCCCCTCTCTATGACTCTGTATGACATTATCTCCTAAATTTACTAATTTTGTGTGGATCATAGATTTTCTTCAGCTGCTTTGCAGTTTCTTAACAGTTGTTTGATTGAAATTCTAACAAAGGGACATAAACTGAAATTCCTTCAAAAGTCAGGTAGGTAGCATAAAGACAAAAGTATGTGCATCTGTGTGATATACATATGTATACCATATGTATATGTATGTGTGTATGCATGAAGTTGTATGTGTGATTGAATGTGTTTGTTGATTGTATGTTCAGTTTGGTTGTGTGTGTTTATGGTTACATGTTTTTGTAGTTGTTTGTAGTTGTGTATATTTGTAGCTGTGTCTTTATGTGTATGTTTTAGTTGTGTGTATATTTGTAGTTGCGTGTGTGTGTATGGTTGTCTGTCCTTCTGCATTGTACTGTAGTTATGTGTGTTTATATGGTTGTGTGTGTTTGTAGTTGTGTGTGTTTGTATGGTTGTGTTTGTGGATTATATGTCCAGTTGTGTGGTTGGGATTATATGTAGAGTTTCCATGATTGTATGTGTCTGTAGAGGTGTGTGTGTATGACTGTGTACACACATGTACATGGGCATGCCCATACACATGAGGTGAGAGGTCAGCACTATGGTTGCATGGTACCTGCTCTTTTTAAGTGTGCTAGTTCAGAAGTTTGTGAAATATCATGCTGGCCAAATAAAACAATAAAAAACAAGTCTTTATGCTCAGACTTAAAATACCTTAGTATTAGTATAAGGCTGTTAAAGTTGTTCTTTATTTGTTTATAGAAAAATTTACGTGGTTTTTAAAGGTTGTACTCCATTTACAGTTATTACAAAACATTGGTTATTGTCCTCATGTTGTGTGATACCTCTTGAGCTTAGCTTATAGTAGTTTTCACTTGCCACTTCTCCACCCTTACATTGTTCCCTGCCCCCTGCCACTTGGTAACCATTTTTGGCTCTCTATATCTGTTGAGTCTTCTTCTTCTTTGTTATATTTATGGTTTGTTATATTTTCTAGATTCCACATATTAGTGATAGTATACAGTATCTGTCTTTCTCTGACTTACTTAGCGTTATCTCTTCCAAAACCATCCATGTTGCAGCAAGTGATGCAATTCCATAATTTTTTGAATCACTGAATAGTATCCCATTTCATATATGTATATATACAGACCACATCTTCTTTATCCATTCCTCTGTTGATGGGGACACTTAGGTTGCTTCTCTATCCTGGTAATTGTAAATAATGCTGGTATGAACACTGGGGTACATGTATCTTTTTAAATTAATGGGTTTTTTTGTTTGTTTGTTTGTTTTTTAGGTTATATACCCAGGAGTGAAATTGCTGGGTCATATGGTAGTTCTATTTTTTAATTTTCTGAGGAATCACCATACTGTTTTCCTTAGTAGCTATACCAATTAACATTGCCAGTGTTCCTTTTTTCCTCTACAACATCTGTTATCTTTTGTATTTTGATAATAGTCATCCTAGGAGCTTCCCTGGCAGTCCAGTAGTTAAGACTCTGCTTCCACTGCAGGAAGCACAGCTTTGATCCCTCGTCAGTGACTAAGATCCCATTCTCGGCATGGGCAAAAGAGAAAAGAAAAAACATAGCTGTCCTAGTAGATGTGAAGTGATATCACATGGGTTTGATTTGCATTTCCTTGATAATTAGTGATGGGCTCCCCAGGTAGCAAAGTGGTAAATTTGTAATCTGCCTGCCACAGCAGGTGATGCGGGTTCAATCTGTGGGTTGGAAAGATCCCCCAGAGACGGACATGGAAACCCACTCCAGTATTCTTGCCTGGAAAATTCCATGGACAGAAGAGCCTGATGGAATACAGTCCGTGGGGTTGCAAAGAGTCAACACAACTGAGTGACTGATCACGAAAGATAATTAAGTGATGTTGCGTACATGTCCACATACCTGTTGGCTATTTGTATATTATTTTTTGAACCATAAATTGGAACCTATTCTGTATGTTGTTTTCTTATTTTCTTGTCTCATATAACAATGTTCTGACAATTTGTATTCACTTACTTTTTAATTTGAACCATGTTATTTATAATCACACCAGACATTTCTTGAAAATAACTGAATAAATAGCCTGTCATGGAGAACTATCAGAAAAGATAAGTTACTAATTATCCAATATAGCTATTCATCTGCTTCACTCTGCTTCAAAAGGTATAGTCGTGGCAATCAAATAACATGGCTTTTATCCATGTGAAGATTCTTTTTAGGATAATAACACTAAAATGTTCTCTATTCTAACACACTTGCTATAAATTTGTTCTGCTTTGATCTTCACCTTTTGTTCTGTCTGCTGCTTTTATTAACCTTACTATATAGGCTTGGTTGAAAGCAGTAAAATTATTGTCAGAGGTTATCTTAGACCAAAATAGATACTTTCAAACAGTTGTGACCAGGATTCATAGTAAAAAAATGCATTTTGTCTTGTTATCCAATACACAGACATGTACATGAAAATAAATTAAACATATTCCATTATCTAGTATACTTATATGAAATACATTTCAACATTTCTATTTAATATAATTTTAGTCTGCTTTATGTCATCAAAAAAAAAAAATACTGCTTTCCCCCTCCCACTCCATCCACTAAATTGATTTCAGGACCTACTTCTGGGCCTTGGTCTACATTTTATAAAACAGATTTAGAAGGTAACTTCTGCCTTGTTGCTAAAGTAAATCCATACTACCTATGAAAATAAAATCCAATGCTGCTTGGAAATTGTTCCCATCCCAGTTACAATCTAAATTAGAAATATGTCTTGATATTGAGAAAAAAGGTATTCTCATTTAAAAATCTTCCTGACGTTTTAAAATTAAGGCTGATCACCTTATATGTGGGGCTTCCGAGGTGATGCTAGTGATAAAGAACTCGCCTGCCAATGCAGGAGACATAAGACGCATGGGTTGGATACCTGGGTCGGGAAGATCTCCTGGAGGAGGGCCTGGCAACCCACTCAAGTATTCTTGCTTGGATAATCCCATGGACAGAGGAGCCTGAAGATCTACAGTCCATAGGGTCACACAGAGTTAGATATGACTGAAGCAACTTAGCACACCTTATATATTTCTTATTTTAAACATATATTGGAGGAGGTAATCATGTGACTGCTTAGATACCTGGCCTTTCTCCCCTCAATGGGGTTCTTACTGCTTTATTTAAATCCATGCTTGTCAGTGGATCCTTATTACAACGTGACATGCCAGGACATGTTCCCATTTGATTATAAAAGGGTTTTGTAACATTACTTTTCCTCTTCAACTCTCAGCTTGATACTTTCCTTTTTAAGTGGCACTCTAAAACAAGGTATATTACCATCTTTCTAAATTCCATATATATGTGTTAGTATACTGTACTGGTGTTTTTCCTTCTGGCTTACTTCACTCTGTATAATCAGCTCTAGTTTCACCCACCTCATTAGAACTAATTCAAATGTATTCTATACTATCATGTAAGAAACGAATCGCCAGTCTAGGTTCGATACAGGATGCAGGATGCTTGGGGCTGGTGCACTGGGATGACCCAGAGAGATGATATGGGGAGGATAGTGGGAGGAGGGTTCAGGATTGGGAACTCATGCACACCCGTGGCGGATTCATGTCAATGTATGGCAAAACCAATACAGTATTGTAAAGTAAAAAATAAAATAAAAAATAAAACAAGGTACAATAGTTAGTATAAAAAGCTGCAAATTTTTATGCATTTTAAACTCTGAATGCATCTAAATTTTGTTGTGTCCCATAAGCAGCAACATATGTTTTGATATACAATTTTGGGCTAGTTAAGATGAAATTCTCTGCATATCTTTACTCCGTTGTCTTTGAACTGTCAATAGTAGATGGCAGAAGCTAAACCTGTCTCATAGGGTAGGGTTGGGGGAAACAACAAAGGCTGGTGACGCCCCTCTACCCCAAGCATAGTGACGGTGGTGAACTGGAGCTATTACCACCGTAGGTCTAAAGGGTAAGGAGAAGTGTGGTTACAAGGACCCAGGAGGGTAGTGGCAGGAGAGGGTCTCTCGACAGAGGCCAGGGGCTTTAGAAGAGAGCCACCACCACCCAGGTTGACTCAGCAAGGAGGAAATAGGAATGGAATGCTCAGATTGTACAATCTGCCCACCTGTTCCTTTACTACCAGTTCCTCCCAAAGACCAAATCCAGCCAGAAGTCACAGACAAGGATGTAGGTCTGGCAGGTCAAATGGGAAATAATCCAGCACATAGATCTACTTCAACATTTTAATGGCCTCGTGTATTCCATTATTAATAGTCGTGTCCGACTTTTGCGACCCCATGCACTAAGGTGGACCAGGCTTCCCTGTCCGTCACTGATTCCTGGAGCCTGCACAAACTCATAGCCATCGAGTTGGTGATGCCATCCAACCATCTCATCCTCTGTCAGTCTTTCCCAGCATCAGGGTCTTTTCCAGTGAGTCGGTTCTTCGCATCAGGTGGCCAAAGTATTGGAGTTTCCGCTTCAGCATCAGTCCTACCAATGAATGTTCAGGACTGATTTCCTTTAGGATTGACTGGTTTGATCTCCTTGCAGTCCAAGGGATTCCATTATACGTAATACATAATTTGCATAACAAGTCTTGCACAAATGTGTCTTTAGATTGTGTTCAATTATTCATTAGTATAAATGAATGACTTTGGATGTCCATGTTAACAGTCATTGTGCACATCCATAATTATTTTCTTAGGATGAATTCCTAGAAATCGAATTGTTGAGTTAAAGCATTTGCACATTTTGTAATTGTCATAAATCTAATGATTCATTTTCAGAAGGGTTATATCCCCTTATATTCTACTCAGTAGTACACCAAAGTGTTCATTTCCTTACACCTTTGCAAAAAGCTTTTGTCAGTCTTTTATATCTTTTCCAATGTAATAGACTGAAAGCAAACTTTTGTAGTTTAAAAATTATTAGTAACATTGGACAAATTTTCACAGGTTAATTGGATGACTTTTATCTAGGACATGTCATATTAATATCAGGGTGCAAATAAAAAATGAGATGTTATTACATTGTTACAATTATCTTATAAGATGGAGTCAGCTCCTTAACAAACATGATACCAAAAAAGATAGGTTATTCCATTGATATTTTGCCGTATGGTCATTATACAAAGACCGTGGTCATTATAAGGTCATTATTTAAACAAAATACAGTATTTAAATAAATGATTTGAGTCATTAGCATCTTTAGGAAAAGTCACAGCATGGAACTTAGAACCAGGTGTGAGTGGACTTATTTGCCTTGTAGATGTGTGTGGGGAAGCAGAACTTTACCCTCATTAGAGGTGATGAAGAATAATTTGAGTTCTTTCACATGAGAGCTCTTTAAAATTTCTCTCTTCTAGGTTAAACATCTGAAGTTTTTTTGGGAATATGCCACTGTCTACCATTCTGTTTGCTGTTCTCTGGAAGGCCTCCAATTTGATGATATTCCACTTAAAAAGTGGTGCTGTTGGCATAGGTGTGGGTGATCAAGTCCTCTCGTACACTCTGACAGGCGTGTGAATCTGAGCAGATACACTGGAGGGCAGCTTAGTAGTATCTACTAACACTGAAATTGCACATGAGGAGCAATTCTACCTTTTCCTGCCTGTTATAGAGAAACACGTAAATATAAAATAGATAACACTGTGCGTCTGGCCATCAGTCCCATTTACAATGGATCGGAGGCCGAAACTAAAGGAAGCTGGACCAGTGGGTGAGAGCAAAGGGTAAGCCTCCAGGACACTCTAGAATTAGAGAGGAAGGCAAAGGCAAAGCAACAGGGCTTGCAGCCTTGTTGTAGGATCTAGGCTTATCCTATGATGAGTAGAATTAGGCAGTCAACCAGAACTTCAGGCTCATTGGATACCCAGTTGGTGACAGAGGACTGATTCCAGATTCCCATTGCCAGCACACCCAGCTTCTGAGATGGCTGGTACACTGTCTCACCTGGTGGGCACAGTAGATTCCAGCCAGGGAAGGCTGAAGTTGAAAGAACTGGAAACCATTGACCTACATCTAGGTTGGGGGAATATTATCTTCACCCTGCAACATAAGTATAATTCAGTAGCTTTTAGATGGCTTCATTTCTAATGCATACAAACTATATTTTTAAATATGGAATTTTGATGTGGGTTGACATTAAGCCTTCCTTCATAATTTGCAGACTCTTCACCCCCACCCACTCTGCCTGCTTTTTGAAAACAGGACCATTTGCCTGCCTCCAAACTCAGTTCCTACCCTGTTCCTGTGACTCCTCTGCATCCCTTGCAGTTTTGGTGTGAAACCGCCTCTGCCAGCCTTGGTTTCTCAGAACTCAAGCAGAGGAAGGGAGGGCATTTGGACAACAGCTTTCCCCACAGCCAAACTTGCCAATCATTCTACTACATTCGTCTCAGTGCCAGTTTTCCCTCTGAGTTAAACTGCATTATTATATCGGGTGTCTGGCCAGGATGCCAATCTTATAAGAATTTCACTTCTCTCTCTCTCGTCTTACTTCCAACTGAGATCATCTCAGTGATTCCATTCTGTTAGTTTATGGATTTCTCTCAGCCCACATTGGTCACTCTAATCTTAGAGAAAAAGTGCTTAAAAACTTAAACACTGATTCCAGACTGTTGCATTTAAATCCTCGTTGTATCACCGTTCTGTGCCTCAGTGTACCATCTGAAAAATCTGTATATAATAATCTGTATAATAATGTAATAGTGCAGGGCAGAGTGGAGAGTGGAGCACGTTGTCATTGCTGCTGGCCATTCCTCCGCATCCCCTTACCAGGTAACAGTTACCAAGGGCCCATTAGTGGTCCTCCTCAGCCACTGGTCGGGGCTGCCGTGGGCCCACCCCCCAAGTGACTGACTGTCCATGCGTAAGACTGTTAATGACCCTGCTCAGTCATCGGTCAGTGCCACAGTGAGCCTCTCCACCAAATAACCAACTGTCAGTGAGCAGATGTAAGGGGGTCATTCAGCCAATGGCCAGCAGAAGGATGGTTGTCAGGTGAAGAGAGAGAAGTGATGGATCCTGGCCTGCTCCCCCAGGCCTCCAGCTTGCTCTGCATCAGGCTTGAGGAGCAGGCTGGGGCTATGTTCTGCGGGGCTCCAGAGCCCTTGCCAAGGCTGCCCACCGGTCCGGCCCAGGCCTGCCTTCAGGCGGCAGTGGACCTCTCCCCATCCTGGCCTCTGTGCCCTGATGGCAGTGGCCGTCTGCAGTGTGCAAGACCTGACCTCTGCCCATCCCGGCCTCTGTGCCCTGATGGCAGTGGCCGTCTGCCTGGGCTGCAGCATGTAGGACCTGACCTCTGCCCATCCCGGCCTCTGTGCCCTGATGGCAGTGGCCATCTGCAGCGTGCAGGACCTGACCTCTGCCCATCCCGGCCTCTGTGCCCTGATGGCAGTGGCCGTCTGCATGGGCTGCAGCGTGCAGGACTGTCTCCGCCGTCTGGGCGGCCTGAGGAGCCTGCGGGCCAGCTGGGGCCTGGGTACTTGGCTGCCTCAGCAATGACCGCTGGGCAGGGTCTGGGGGCCTGGCCCTGCGGGAGCCGCCAGCTGAGACCTGCCTCCTCTTAGCCAGGACCTGGGCCTCAGAGGGGGACAGTTGTGCCTTGGGATCTGGCTCTTTCTTGTCAGAATAGAGAATACCGTTTGTTTGCTAGACATTTATAGGAATTTGGTTAGCTGTCCATGGCTTGACCTCTGGAACAAAGAATCTGACAAGAAGTTTCCGCAAATAACCACACCTCTCCCTCACCTTTCCTAGAAAAGGACTTTGCTGAAAGCTTTCCGAAGTGCGGGAGTTTTAGAGCGTGAGCCACCCGTCTCCTTGCATGGCCCTGTAGTAAACTTTTCTCTGTTCCAAACTCCAACGTTTTGGTATTGTTTGGTCTCACTGGGCATTGGATACATGCACTTGCACTTTGGTAACAATAATACCTGTAAAATACCTTAAATATATATGACAGGGTCATATGTGACATATAGTTCAGTTCAGTCGCTCAGTCGTGTCTGACTCTTTGCAACCCCATGAATCGCAGCACGCCAGGCCTCCCTGTCCATAACCAACTCCCAGAGTTCACTCAGACTCACGCCCATCAAATCAGTGATGCCATCCAGCCATCTCATCTTCGGTGGTCCCCTTTTCCTCCTGNCCCACTTGACTTCACATTCCAGGGTGTCTGGCTCTAGGTGAGTGATCACACCATCGTGACTATCTGGGTCGTGAAGCTCTTTTCTGTAAGTGCTCCATAAGTGTTAGCTAGTGTTTCTATTAGACAAGATACACTATTCCATTACTGACTCTAGCTGTTCCTCCCTTTTCACCACATCTTCTTTTTCTAACATAGCAGTGCTTTCCTTTGGCTAACATTTCAAGTTAACTTGATTCATAACCTATACTTTGTTAATTTATATACACATGTGAGATAATAGTATTGTTCCCATTCAATTCCTTATTTTCTGCCAAAACTTATCAGTCTTCTCTGATGTCGTTGTTCTCGTGTCCTATCTGACATTCTCTGTATGAATATGGTTTACCTGGGCATTTTTCCTTTCCTGAAAATTTCAGGAATTTCAGGTTGGCACTCTTCTATCAGATGTATTTCTTCCAGCCCATGTGAAAACGCTCTGGCCTCTGCAGGAGACCACCGTCCCAGACAACTGAACTCACCCCTACCCATTAAGAAAGCTGACTGGTCACTTCTCACATGCTCCTTTATCTTGCAAAGTCACAGCCTTTTCCTGGAATGAAAGACAAACACATCTTATACCTGATGTCCTTCAGCTTCCTGCCTAGAACTTAAAAATTGCACAGAGGGACATTTCGGACAGTTCTGACAATGGTCTATAAGCCCAGGTGAGCCATTAGAAGTTAGTCCTAAAAGGATTTGATCAAGAACTCATGTACACCTGAGACAGGAAAAAAAAAAAAAAGAAGAAAAAATATATAAAATTTAAAAAAAATAAAAAATAAGAACAGACTCTTTGTCCTAACTCAGATATAATCAAGAGCCAGAAATATGTGGGCACAGAGCTAATGGGGATCTGAGTGGTCAGGGATGAAAGAGATGCAAAGTTGAACTCTGAATACTTGTAATGTGAGCTCTCTTATGTCTAAGAGAGTCTGAAGGGTCACTCATTATGCTTGTGTGGTTCCTGCCCAGCAAGGTGCTGGAGATGCTCAGAGTATGGGTTGTGTGATGGAGGATAATGGGAACAAGGACTGAACTGTTCTCACATTCATTATACCTGGAGGTTTATTCCCTGTAAAGAATCTCTGAATTATAATAGAAACCTTTACCAAACATATAATCTTAACTGGATCCTTTCTCCTGTGGGAGTTTATGATGTATAACAAGATGTAAGCTCAAGTCTGCCTCTGATGAGAGCTTCTCTCCACATTCATTAAATTTCATTAAATTCATAGTCTCACTCTCTTATTTTCTCATGTGAAACTTCTGTGCTGGGAGAGGGAGTCTGCCTTTTTTTATTTCATCTTACTTATCCGACCTGCCCTTGAAAGCTGAAGTTTCCTTTAAAAGTGGAGTTTGAGATCGTCTTTTATTTCCATGGGCATCTATCACATATCTTCTTAAACTAATGACAATAAAAGCATCTGCTAATATTAAGTACTTACCATGTTTCAGGCTCTGTTCTGCAGTGACTCAGTTCTGACATCATCCCAAGGAGGGCGCTATTCTCATGCCTGTGTTGTGTCCCCGTACCTCCTTTCCTTGTAACATTTTGCACCCATAACATGGGGCACCCCCAGTTTGCCCTTACCCTTGGGCCCAGGGTCCCCCCCTTGTGACCAGAGGACTCGACACCCCCAAATGTGTTTTGGAGAACACATTGCCACCCTGACTAACCTTAACTCTTTC
This sequence comes from Neotragus moschatus, assembly GCA_006410615.1. Lineage (NCBI taxonomy): Eukaryota > Metazoa > Chordata > Mammalia > Artiodactyla > Bovidae > Neotragus > Neotragus moschatus. The sequence continues at coordinate 103,843 of SJYA01000873.1, forward strand.
TGATCCCAGGTGGGAGTATTGAAATTGTAAGGAATTTTCCAGAAAACAGACTCACTGTGATTGTGAGGTGAACCATTCTAAACAGATTGCTTATGATTTCAATGGGTGAAAATGCTTATCAAAATCAAAGCCAAACTTTTTTTATAAAAGCATATTTTAGCTATTTCAATAATACCAGAAAGTGGAATATATCAGAAATACTGCACTGTTTTGAAGATTTTCTAGAATATACACCTTCATAACACATCTACCCTTAAGCACAAACATTCAATTTACAGCTCTTGTTACTAGTTCTGATGGTACCCATGAACACTGGGATTATTATTTTCTGGGCTGATGCTTCACCAGCTTGCTCCCAGCAGCAGAGGAGAGAGTAAACGTGCATCCCAAGAACTGCAGACTAGCCTAAAGTGATCCTTTGGAAAAAGGCACTGTCTTTGAAGAGTCCCAAGTTTTATTTCATAAGTTGTATGGGTTTTGCTTTCTATTCCTTAGTGTATATAAGTGTTCTTTAGTTCACAAATAGTATTGAGTAACATGGCTGGGAAATGTGATATATGTAACTTCTGGTCAAAGAGTTTTAACTTCTGCAAAGGCAGGAAGGGACCGGATGTGCAGTGTCCTTCAGTAGGGAGAGCTCTTCAGCCTGTGTCTCCATCAGGATGTCCTGTGCTTGTCTTCTCCCTCTTTGCTGCTTAGATCATCTTTCATTTTGCCTCTTGGCCTTTCATATTTGTTTTGACTAATATTTTGATTAATTTTTGAATAAATGGAGTCTTGAAAAAACAAGGCTTTCTTTCCGGCCTTCACCAGTGCCCTTTTATTCATTCCTGCTGCTGCTGCTGCTAAGTTGCTTCAGTCGTGTCCGACTCTGTGCGACCCCATAGACGGCAGCCCACCAGGCTCCCCCGTCCCTGAGATTCTCCAGGCAAGAACACTGGAGTGGGTTGCCATTTCCTTCTCCAATGCATGAAAGTGAAAAGTGAAAGTGAAGTCGCTCAATCGTGTCCAACTCTTGGCGACCCCATGGACTGCAGCCCGCCAGGCTCCGCTGTCCATGGAATTTTCCAGGCAAGAGTACCTGAGTGGGATGCCATTGCTTTCTCCAATCCATTCCTGAGGCTACCTTCAGTTCAGTTCAGTTCAGTTCAGTTCAGTCGCTCAGTTGTGTCCTACTCGAATCGCGGCACGCCAGGCCACCCTGTCCATCACCAACTCCCGGAGTTCACTCAGACTCACGCCCATCGAATCAGTGATGCCATCCAGCCATCTCAACTTCTGTCGTTACCTTCTCCTCCTGCCCCCAATCCCTCTCAGCATCAGCGTCTTTTCCAATGAGTCAACTCTTCGCATGAGGTGGCCAAAGTACTGGAGTTTCAGCTTTAGCATCATTCCTTCCAAAGAAATCCCAGGGCCGATTTCCTTCAGAATGGACTGGTTGGATCTCCTTGCAGTCCAAGGGACTCGCAAGAGTCTTCTCCAACACCACAGTTCAAAAGCATCAATTCTTCGGTGCTCAGCCTTCTTCACAGTCCAACTCTCACATCCATACATGACCAATGGAAAAACCATAGCCTTAACTAGATAGACCTTAACTTGCGGAGGCTACCTTAACTCAAGACAACTCCCAAACTCCTTTCTGAATTAAACCCATCTGAATAAACTTGGGTTTGTCTTCATTCTTCCACTCTCTCATTTTAGTACTGTTCACATTGTCAGATCTTGTTTTAAAAATAACTAAATAATATATGTAGCCTTACATATATTAGTAGCCTTAGTAGCCTTACATCTTTTTCTAGGACAAATTTAAAATTATTCCTATAAATACACATAAGATCATCACAAATGGGAGAAAGAGAAAAGCATGAAGTGACTAATAAAATTATACTGTTTGTGATATCTATAATAATGATGATGGTAAATAAGGCTGGTAAACATAAGAAGCAGCTAGGGAAAACGTGAGTTCACATGGGCTCACTTAGAAGCCCAGTCTTTATCTTCAGACAGGCTTCCTGGATTTTTGCCAAACTCAGTAGAAAAGCCACTGATGACTACAACCACATTTGGGTGAATTTAAAAGTGTGTTTCTGTTTCACTGTTTTATTTATAACTCATTTTTACTGCTTTCATTTACCCTCACCCCCATCATCCTTTGATAAAGTTGAGATGTTGGAATTCATAAATGACTACAGAAAGAGCGCAGCAGAATGTTTTGTTGATTTGATTGACACAGGAACTTTCACGCGATTTTGGTATGGAATTACTCAGGGAGGCAAAACATTTATTAAAGATGTCAGATTCTGGACACTCATGTTACCAGTTGTGGTAGATTGTATCATTTCTTCAAAACATTGCCTGCCCCTCTTTAGTGGATTTATTCCTGCAGACTCCCTTCCTGGGGCAGGATTTTATTGGTCAGGCTTAGCCATATAACTCACTTTACCCAAACAGCTGTGAGCTGGAGGAACACATGCCTCATTCAAGAAGGTGCTGTCCGAGTCCCCCTGTGGTCTTCCACTGTTCTTTCCCTCTACCATGAGAAAAAGATGCCCACGTTAAGGGCGTCTCCTTTAACCAGGATCCTGGAGTGAGAAGATCATGTGAAACAGACCCTATGAGTGAGAAACAAATCCAATTTTTTAGCCGCTGAGATGAGGTTGTTTATTACAGCAACATAACGTAGCAATGGCTGTGTGACACACCAGTGAAATCTTATCAGGCAATTTTACTTACCCATGAGCAATGGTAGATGGTTTTTGATACATGTATCTGCTATATCTTGAATATATTAGTCATGCAAGAGAAGTACAGCTGGAGACTATAGTCCTTGATTATTTTCAGCAAAATCCTTTCTTAAATTTTACTATTCGATAAATAAGGACATATAGGGTCTAATATTGTGGTATTTTTCCTTCTCCTCTTTGTATTTTTAAGAACATCCATAAGTGAGCGCATTGTACAGACCTATAGTACCTGTCAACTCAACTGGTTTTCTAGGTACAATTATGAGGTACTATGCAACACTCAAGATTCCTGGGTTTTAAGGTCTGGTAGATTGGGTTCCCCTGGAAGAAGAATCTGAGATGGAAACTGCTTAGGATGCAAGCAGTTTAAGGATAACTCTTGGAGTCAATGCCTGTGGAAGGGAAGGGAAGAAAGCACGACTGGGCAGAGAGGAAAGCTGGACTGTCACACAGTCTGGAGAGGACTCAGCCTGCCTCACAGGGAGCTCTGAAATGGTGTGAAGAACCAGGCTTCAATGTTCTTGGCCTGACACCTTAGCAAGTTGGCATTGCCAACAGCTGGCAATGGGCTTGCCATTCACTGAGATGGAGCAGACAGTGCAAGGAGCAGCTGGAGAGGTGAGGACAATAATGGGAACTCAGTTGTGCACACATTAAGCTTGCGATGCCTGTTGGACATCCAATCAGCACCCAGATATGTAAACCTGGAAATCTTGGAAGGGTTCAGAGTTAAGCATTTGGGAATCTCTACCATAGAGATGGCATTTTAAGCCATAAGAATGAATGAGATGGCTTACTAAGTGTGGTGAGAATGAGTGAGACTGCTTAGGAGTGAGTGTGAGTAGGAAAAACAAAACAGAACCAAGCCAAAGGCTGGACCTAGTGCACTTCATGGTCCGAGTGTGGGGAGATGAGGCAGCTCCAGCAAGAGAGAGAGCAGGAGTAGTTGGAGCCGTGGGAGGAATCCAGGCCAAACAGCTATCCCAGAAGCCAAGCGGAGAAAGTGCCACAGCAGGAGACACAGGAGAATGAGGGCGCCAGGCACACTGTCTCAAGGATGTTTTACCAGGGTTGGCTCCTGGGCTGTTTGAACCTGATCCACAATCAGCCAGCATCTAGGCTTATGTGAAGGATTACCGAACGTGCAGGCATGCTTGCATCCCTTGGAGTGTTGACAATAAAAGTCCAGCTCATCATTTCCAAAACAAGCCTGATATTCTAGAGGAGTGAATCAAGGATATACAAGGTGTTTCAAAGCATTTGATCAGGACTATAGTTATTTCATTTCTATTTTTCTGAAAGCACCTATTTTAACAAGTTGTTTTTGGACTCTTGCCTGGAAAGCTAAAAAAAGCCAGAAGCTGTCTGTCGTCTTGAGCCCGCAGCCTAGCACAGTACATGAGAAGAATGTGTGAATATCCACTGGGGCACTGGTACAGTCATGCTCAGAAGTGGCAATACCAAATAAAAACAACCTGGAAATTTCGTTTGCTACCAGCTGACTTTGAGAATGCTTTTCTCTTTTCTTAAATAAGACTTTTGAAGAGAGGGAAGCAGCAATAAGAATTTTAAAACAAATATTTTCAGAAGACAAAAAGATTGACTTATTTTCTTATTAGTAACTTCAGGCAGAAATGTGAACACACTTTTAAAAACTGTAGTGAAGATGGCTTTTTTCTTGATAAGAATACAATGTTTGGGGAGAATATGGATCAAATATTTCCTCCTGAGTCACTGTGTCATACACATTTGGTATGATTTCGTGAACTTCAAATATATTTTAAGGCAGGGAAATGGAAGGAAGTAGTTAAATAAATGAATATTCAAGGCAGTTTAAAGTAACGAAGTTTCCTTTCCATAGGAAAGGAAATAACATTAATTATTTTTAATGTTCATTTCAAATTTAAATATTATTCACAGGACAGCTATTGGAAAGTTTGTACCTCTGAGCAAATTTTCTTTCTTAAAGGAAACTTTTTTTTTTTTTTGCTTTTGAGTAGCTTGTTAAGAATAAGAAAATTCGTTAAGCAACTTTCGTTTATTTCTAGCATACTTTGATTAGGTATTTATGAAAATTAATGGTAACTTATTTCTTCACACTCTGGGTTTAAACATTAGTGTGTTACTGGATTATTGCTCCAACCTGCATCTTCTAGGCCCCCAGTCCCTCCAGGAGCTTTCTCTAGTGTCTCGGTGAGTCTCTGGGTCCAAGCAATTACTCCTTTTGCCGCATGAGGAACCACTTGGGGGCGACATCTTGCTGCAGGCGCAGCGGCTGAGCCCTGCGAGAGGGAGGGTTCCTGAAAGCTGCAAACTGGGAGAAGGCAGCCCCTTGCTAAACTGCTTCATTGGGGGGGGGGGGGCGCCATTCTCTGCCCCAAGGCAGCTCTTTCTCTTGGCGAAAACAGGCCTTCACCTGATGCTTGAGGCTTCTTTTTCTAATAGCAGGATTTTTCCAAACGTGAGCTGATAGGTTTTGAAACCAATTTAGTGAGTAAGGAGGGAATTATTAATAATTACACAGGGGCAGCAGGCATAAATTGGGACTGTCCTGGACAAACCATTCATACGCTTGCCTGCTAGCTCAAAATCAGAATTAAAGAAAATGAAGTGAAATCAGAACAGAAAATATCAGTGTGTCACATATGGAAAGTGTGAAAGCGAAAGTATTGGTCACTAAGCCATGTCCGACTCTTTGTGCCCCCATGGGGTGTATAGTCTGGTAGGCTCTTTTGTCCATGGGGTTCTCCAGGCAAGACTACTAAAGTGGGGTGCCATTTCCTCCTCCAAGGGATCTTCCTGACCTGGGGATTGAACCCACGTCTCCTACATGGCAGGCAGATTTTTTACGCTTTGAAACACCAGGGAAGCCCATAGCAAATGTAAATAGTGGTTAACGACATATGTTGCGAGCAGGTAAGACCCATTTCTTACTGGAGTCAAGGATGAAAACATTTGAAAGTCACACTCTATAGGGCTGAGCCTAGCCTGCAGAGGGGTCTTTGGGAAAGGCCATTATGCTTTCCTTGTAGGTCGTTCTCTACTCCAGCCTCCTTTCAGCCTAACTAAGGCTCTCAAAAAGCACAAGTCTTATGATTAAACTCATCCCACTTGGACCCTAGCACTGGTCTGGGACTAAAGCAAAGTTCCCTGAAACATCTTGTCTTTGCTTACAGGATAACACTTTTCTTCTCTGAAATAACTGAGGAATATAAGTGGTTTGTCTATCATTTGTTGTTGTTTAGTTGTTAAGTTGTGTCCAACACTTTGAGACCCCGTGGGGTGTATAGTCCGCCAGGCTCCTCACTCCATGGGATTTCCCAGGCGAGAATACTAGAGTTGGTTGCTATTTCTTCCTCTAGGGGATCTTCCCAACCCAGGAATCAAACCTGCATTTCCTGCATTGGCAGGTGGATTCTTTACTGCTGAGCTACCAGGGAAGCCCTCATCTATCGTAAATGTATCTAGATGTGAACTTTCATGGAATAGAAGCTGATACATATTTATTTTTTAATTTAATTTTTTTTTTCCTCTCTCTGCAAGCTCCTTGAGGGTAAGGGCCTTCTGAGAAAATAGCAGCAAGCTGACAGGTAGACGTCCTCCGGAACTGCTCATTGAGCTCCACTGGTCTGAAGACTGGATTTTCCNGTAAATGTATCTAGATGTGAACTTTCATGGAATAGAAGCTGATACATATTTATTTTTTAATTTAATTTTTTTTTTCCTCTCTCTGCAAGCTCCTTGAGGGTAAGGGCCTTCTGAGAAAATAGCAGCAAGCTGACAGGTAGACGTCCTCCGGAACTGCTCATTGAGCTCCACTGGTCTGAAGACTGGATTTTCCCTCCTGCTCAGTCCTGTGAAAACTGATAGCCATCTGCTGTTTCTTGTGATGTAAAAGCCCTCTTTGGGGAACGGCTTCAGTGCTTTTTCTCACAGCAAGGGTACTTCTCCAGCACGGGGGCAGTGTACACTCTGGAAATAATACTGCCCCGAAGGAAGGCTCAGTTAGAGCTCGCAGAAAGCAGGCAGGAGAGCGCTGGGCACTGGCTAAGGGCTCAGTGACGTCAGCTGTGGCCGTTATTAAGTAAACAGAGGAAAGGCAGAACAACACAGGAACAAACTTGGCTTTTGTGTCTCTTCACAGGAGGAGGAACGGCCTTTAGCACTTAGCTTGGTATTTCTGTTTATTAGGTAAACCATCAGTGATTTAGGTAAACCATCTTGATTTTTCAGTGTTACTACCGGTTCTCAGGACCCCTGACCTTCCCGCTTCTCTGTGCTCCCTCTCTACCCAGATAAACAGAGCGGGATTTCTGCCAGGTTGTGAAGCAAGAACAGGCTCACGAGCTCCAGTGCTGACTCTTCTGAAACTGCAATGTCTGTGGGTTCGTCCCAGAGGGGCTCGTGCCCTGGACTGGGCTGGTAGTCTGAGACAGAATCACAGCTTCCTGAGCAGATAAGGGAGTCCCAACCTTGGCAGAACTGATGTTTGTAATGGGATAATTCTCTGAGGCAGGGGACTGGCTTGTGCACTATAAAATGTTCAGCAGCATCTTTGACCTCTGTTCATTAGATTCCAATAGCATTCCCCTCCCCTACAAAGTTGTAACAATCAAAAATGCTTTCAGACATTATAAAACGCCCTCTAGGTTCAAAAAGGCCCCACTGGAAAACCACTGAGATAGATTAAGCACAAAAGGCAAGATATAGTCCTAAAATTCACCACTCTTAAATGACTTTCCATTAGTTATACACACACACACACACACACACACACACACACACACACATATATCAGGTCTTACTGAGTAGACATGGTTAAAGGATCCTTTTGCAAGATTTATTAGTATTGTGTAGTGAATAGCATAATTTTAAAATGTCTTGCCTTTTAAAATGCAGCATGAAGCAAAAAATCGCCGCCCCCCCCCCATATTCCCCATACACTCCATGCACAAGTCTTGCCTTCTGCTCACAGTGTGCCTCCCTTTCTGTGCAAACTCCTACTCACCCTGCAACACCCAGCTCAAATGTCACATTCTTTAAGAGAATTCCATGTGTTCCAGTGGTATCTTATATATATCTTCTACCACTATTCTTACATACTGTTATCATAATTCAGAGCTCTGTCTCCCCAGAAGGGTAGGAGCTTTGTTGTCTTCACTTTTCAACCTCCATCCCTTACCACCATGCCTGTCACAAAGGTTTTCCACAGTAAATGGCTAAGAGCTGATTGTCAGAGACACAGAGTGGAAACTACAAATCTGAGCTTCGATTCTACTCTGCTTCTTATTAACTGTAGAACTTTAGACAAGGCAGTTAACTCAAAAAGGCAGCTGCTTCATGCATAAAAAATGAACATAATAGTATTTACAACTTAATAATTTAGTAATTTAAAAACACCCAGGTACATCAATGCCTCTTTGAGAAATGGACTGTGGCTGATAATGGCTAGAGCACATGAAGGCCATCCTTAGAGTTTCGTAGCTGGCCAGAGCATAGTTCAGACTAAGGACTCCTTGGGGAAATTTTATGCATTATGATTTGATTTTTGACTATGTACTAATTTAATAACCATTTGCATTAAATGTTTTTTAAAAAAAAGAATTGTGTATAAGAATTGTGTACTTCAACTCTCAGAAGTATATCCAGGAGGCTTCATTCAGTGCCAGAAGGAGGCCTAGATCCACCACTATTTGTATCTATGACTATTCATGGGACCTCATTAGCACCACGGGCTGAAGCTACCTGGTAACACTGGCTTACAGTCTCATCAATTGGTTGCTCTTATAGGGAATATTAGCACACTCCTGTGATTCATTTTCTCTCTGCATGGTCCATTGGGAGGCAACCAGGAACAGAAAGATCATTGACTCTGGGGCCAGATGATCCACTTGTTAATGTATAAGTTCAGTTCAGTCGCTCAGTCGCGTCTGACCTTTGTGACGCCATGAACTGCAGCACACCAGGCCTCCCTGTCCATCACCAACTCCCAGAGTTCACTCAAACTCACTCCCATCAAGTTGGTGATGCCATCCAGCCATCTCATCCTCTGTCGTCCCCTTCTTCTCCTGCCTCCAATCCTTCCAAGCATCAGAGTCTTTTCCAATGAGTCAATTCTTCCTATGAGGTGGCCAAAGTACTGGAGTTTCAGCTTTAGCATCATTCCTTCCAAAAAACACCCAGGACTGATCTCCTTTAGAATGGACTGGTTGGATCTCCTTGCAGTCCAAGGGACTCTCAAGAGTCTTCTCCAACACCACAGTTCAAAAGCATNGCTTCAGTCCTGTCTGACTCTTTGGGGCCCTATGGACTGTAGCCCTCCAGGCTCCTCTGTCCATGGGGTTCTCCAGGCAAGAATACTGGAGTAGGCTGCTGTATCTTCCTCTAGGGGATCTTCCCCATCCAGGGATTGAACCTGGGTCTCTTATGTCTCCTTTATTGCCACTAGGTCACCTAAGTCTATAATCACAAAACAGGAAGAGACCTTCGAGATCAGCTCGACCCAACCCTCACTCCACGGGAAGGTTCAGTGTCATGTAAGTTGTTGGTGGGTAAACTAGGACCACAACACAAATTTCTGAGTCCTCAGCGTAGCAGGGGAAGTGCCAGAACACACTCCTAGGAAACACTTTGACAGGCAGCAAATCAAAGAATACGGTGGGGTTAACTAACAGTGCTATACAGAATCCAGCCTGCTGCAGTCTTTTGCCTATGTTGGCATTACTACATAGATTTCTATTTTACAAGATAAGATCATCCTCAAACCACTGGGGCTCCTAAGGATGCTTGTTTCTTATTATTAAGCTGATAGTTTGTGGTTGTTATTGTTTTGTTGATAAGATCCTCGTAAAGCGAGTTGCTTTCCCCCTTATTTTCTGTTGGTGGTATTTTACCTTCAAAGATATAGTTCTTTGGATGCAAATTATTTTCAAAATTGAAAGCTCATTAAAGGACCAAATAGTAGTACAGGGTAGGATTGTATTACATAACATTGTATCACTTACTCTGAAGGAAACAGAGAGAAAAAATTTCAAAGCAATATTATTAGTGTAAACATTTTGCTGAAAATACACAAAAAGTTCATGTAATTTTCTAAAATAAACTTCAAACTAGTATAAGATTTACAAAAGATTGCAAAGATAGTAGAGAGAATTCCATATATCGCACATAGAATTTCTATTAACAGTGTACAATGATCATATTAGTATTATACATATAACAGAATTAATGAACTAATATTGATACATTATTATTAATCAAAATCCTTTCTTCATTCAGATTTCCTTTGTTTTTGTCTAATGTCTTTTTCTGTAACAAGATTCCACCCAGGATATAACATTACCTTTAGTCATCATGTCTTGGCTATGACAGTTTCTTATACTGGCCAATTTTTTTTCCAAGCTTTTTCTTTTGGTTGTGTCACTCAGCTTGTGGGATCTCAGTTCTTGGACCATGGATTGAGCCTGTGCCACAGCCTGACAGCCAGGAATCCTAACCACTAGGCTACCAGGCCAAGTATTTTGTAAGTCTCTCAACTGGAACTTTTCTGACTTTTCCTTATAATTAGACTCAGATTTGGGATTTATGGAAGATGAAGATGATCAAAGAGGTAAAGCACGGTTCACCTCAATTCAGTTCAGTCACTCAGTTGTGTCCAACGCTTTGTGACCCCATGGAGAGCAGCATGCCAGGCCTCCTTGTCCATCACCAACTCCTGGAGTTTATTCAAACTCATGTCCATCAAGGTGGTGATGCCATACAAATATCTCATGCTTGGTTGTCCCCTTCTCCTCCTGCCTTCAATCTTTCCCAGAATCAGGGTCTTTTCAAATGAGTAAGCTCTTCACGTCAGGTGGCCAAACTATTGGACTTTAAGCTTCAACATCAGTCCTTCTAATGAACACCCAGGACTAATTTCCTTTAGGATGGACTTGTCAGATCTCCTTGCAGTCCAAGGGATGCTCAAGAGTCTGCTCCAACACCACAGTTCAAAAGCATCAATTCTTTGGCACTCAGCTTTCTTTATAGTCCAACTCTCACATCCATACATGACTACTGGAAAAACCATAGCCTTGACTTGATGGACCTTTGTTGGCAAAGGAATGTCTCTGTTTTCTAATATGCTATCTAGGTTGGTCAAAACTATTCTTCCAAGGAGCAACTGGCTTTTAATTGCATGGCTGCAATCACCATCTGCAATGATTTTGGAGCCCAGAAAAATGAAGTCTGTCGCTGCTTCCACTGTTTCCCCATCTATTTCCCATGAAGTGATGGGACCAGATGCTGTGATCTTAGTTTTCCAAATGTTGAGCCTTAAGCCAACTTTTTCACTCTCCTCTTTCACTTTCATCAAGAGGCTCTGTAGTTCTTCTTCACTTTCTGCCATAAGGGTGGTATCNTTCCACTGTTTCCCCATCTATTTCCCATGAAGTGATGGGACCAGATGCTGTGATCTTAGTTTTCCAAATGTTGAGCCTTAAGCCAACTTTTTCACTCTCCTCTTTCACTTTCATCAAGAGGCTCTGTAGTTCTTCTTCACTTTCTGCCATAAGGGTGGTATCATCTGCATATCTGAGGTTATTGCTATTTCTCCCAGCAATCTTGATTCCAGCTTGTACTTCTTCCAACCCAGCATTTCTCATGATGTACTAGGCATGTAAGTTAAATAAGAAGGGTGACAATATACAGCCTTGATGTACTCGTTCCCTTATTTGGAACCAGTCTGTTGTTCCATGTCCAGTTCTAACTGTTGCTTCCTGACCTGCATACAGATTTCTCAAGAGGCAGGTCAGGTGGTCTGGTATTCCCATCTCTTTAACAATTTTCCACAGTTTGTGGTGATCCACACAGTCAAAGGCATAGTCAAAAAAGCAGAAGTAGACGTTCTTCTGGAACTCTCTTGCTTTTTGATAATAAAGTGGATGCTGGCAATTTGATCTCTGGCTCCTCTGCCTTTTCTAGAACCAGCTTGAACATCTGGAAGATATTCACATACTGTTGAAGCCTGCCTTGAAGAGTTTTGAGCATTACTTTACTCAAGTGTGAGATGAGTGCAATTGTGCGGTAGTTTGAGCATTCTTTGGTATTGTCTTTCTTTGGGATTGCAACAAAAACTGACCTTTTCCAGTCCTGTGGCTACTGCTGAGTTTTCCAAATTTGCTGGCATATTGACTGCAACACTTTCACAGCATCATCTTTTAGGGTTTGAAATAGCTCAACTGGAATTCCATCACCTCCAGTAGCATTTTTCATAGCAATGCTTCCTAAGGCCCACATGACTTCACATTCCCGGATGTCTGACTCTAGGTGAGTGATCATACCATCGTGATTATCTGGGTCGTGAAGATCTTTTTTGTACAGTTCTTCTGTGTATTCTTGCCACCTCTTCTTAATATCTTCTGCTTCTGTTAGGTCCATACCATTTCTGTCCTTTATTGAGCCCATCTTTCCATGAAACTGCAGGCTTCAGCAACA
>SJYA01000873.1:117463-172301 GCA_006410615.1 Neotragus moschatus
TCCCTTGGACTGCAAGGAGATCCAACCAGTCCATTCTGAAGGAGATCAGTCCTGGGTGTTCATTGGAAGGACTGATGGTGAAGCTGAAATTCCAATACTTTGGTCACCTGATGCGAAGAACTGACTCATTTGCAAAGTCCCTGATGCTGGAAAGGATTGAGGGCAGGAGGAGAAGGGGATGACAGAGGATGAGATGGCTGGATGGCATCACTGACTCAGTGGGCATGAGTTGGAGTAAACTCCGGGAGTTGGTGATGGACAGGGAGGCCTGGCGTGCTGCGGTTCGTGGGGTCTCAAAGAGTCGGACACGACTGAGCGACTGACTGATCTGAACTTGTATGAAATGTTCTCTTTGTATCTCTTATTTTCTTGAAGAGATCTCTAGATTTTCCCATTCTATTTTCCTCTATTTCTTTGTACTGATCACTGAGGAAGGCTTTCTTATCGCTCCTTGCTATTTTTTGGAACTCTGCATTCAAATGAGTATATCTTTCCTTTTCTCCTTTGCCTTTCACTTCTCTCCTTTTCACAGCTATTTGTAAGGTCTCCTCAGACAGCCATTTTGCTTTTTCTCATTTTTTTTTCCCCTTGGGGATGATCTTGATCCCTGTCTCCTATACAATGTCACGAACCTCCGTCCATAGTTCATGAGGCACTCTGTTTATCGACCTAGTCCCTTGAATCTATTGGTCAGTTTTACTGTATAATCTTAAGGGATTTTATTTAGGACATACCTGCGTGGCCTAGTGGTTTTCCCTACTTTCTTCAGTTTAAGTCTGAATTTGGCAGTAAGGAGTTCNGAGGCACTCTGTTTATCGACCTAGTCCCTTGAATCTATTGGTCAGTTTTACTGTATAATCTTAAGGGATTTTATTTAGGACATACCTGCGTGGCCTAGTGGTTTTCCCTACTTTCTTCAGTTTAAGTCTGAATTTGGCAGTAAGGAGTTCGTGATCTGAGCCACAGTCAGCTCCTGGTCTTGCTTTTGCTGACTGTATAGAGCTTCTCCATCTATGGTTGCAAAGAATATAATCAATCTGATTTCAGTGTTGACTATCTGGTGATGTCTGTGTGTAGAGGCTTCTCTTGCTTTGTTGGAAGAGGGTGTTTGCTATGAGGTAAAGCACAGTTCTCAACAATTGTATCAGGAGCATATGTGGTTAGTGTGACTTATAGCTGTTAATATTAATCTTGATCACTTAGCAGAGATAGTATTTTTTAGGTTTATCCACCATAAAATTATTCTTTTTTCCCCCTTTCCATATTGTACTCTGTAGAAAGAAATGGCTATTTGTAGCCCACTTGTAAAGAATAAGGAATTACGTCCTACCTCCTATAATTCATTCTGAGCTGATTTTTGTGGAATGCATAAGGTTTATATCTAGTTTTATTTATTTTTGCATGTGGATGTTCAGTTGTTGCAGCACTGTTTACAAACCACCCTTCAAATTCCCTTTGTAAAAATTAGTTTACAATATTTGTGTGGGTAATTCATTTAATTGAAGGTACACTTGAGAATGATTCTTAAAATTAATTGACTGATTTTATTTCTACTAGCTTTTGTAATTTAATTTTATCATACTCTTTTATTATCACATAGGTATCATCTCAGCCTTTGAAAGTGGCATCTCTTAATAAGAAACAAAAATCTTCAATTTCAATTTCCCCTTACATAGATAAGATTAATAGAAAGGGAATTGAAAACCTTCCAGACTAACAGTATTGTTTATTTTGTGAGAAAAGGGAAGATGCCTGTGAATGACTTACTCAAGATCAAAGAGCAGGTTAGTGGTAGGACCACTAACCAATGATCAATGATTCATTCAGGACTCCAGCCAAGTCTATCACCCCGCATGGTCTCCTAGTTTAAAAAGAGGTTTCCACCTCTTTCCATCATTTTCTCCAGTCATACTAATTCATAAACACATACTTCTTAGGTGACTGAGTAAATATATTCTCCACAATGCTAACCAGAAAACCATCCCAGGGGAAATCATTCTGAGGTTAGTTCAAGCAAAGCATTAGTGAGGCAACTCCTGAGTTCTTGCAGCCTGGGATACAGTTGGCTTATTTTTGATCTGTATCCAAATGGCACTGATAGAACCTCTTAATGACCTAAAGGTTGCAATAGGACTCAGTGAGAAAATGCTGGAGTTTACATATACAATCCACTAGTATTACTGGAAAACATATCTCAGTGGGCACATCATGTTAATAATGAGGTAAGAAGATAATTTTCGCGGGACAAAAACAATGCACCTGTCCTTGTGTGGGTGGGCATTATGTTAGATGCGTATTTTGTTCACCAGTAAATAGATGTGTGGAGAGATGATGAAACACTCAATAAATGGAGAGAGGATATTCAACATTTTGGAGAAATAACATTTTGACTCCATACAATTCTTAAATATGTTAGATTTGTAAATCTGCGACTATTTAGGCCTGTATGCTAAGCATTTAGCTCCCAAGATACTTCCAAGTCTTTCATACATCATCCTAAGTAGCAAAAATTCTCTTGCTTAGTGGCTGGAGGGATTAATTTTATGATTTCCTTAAACTTTATTCAGACCTCCTGTCATTACCATCTTGCCAATTCTTTTAAAATACATTTGATGTTTAACAATTTCTCCGTTATTGCCAAGGTCATTATAATTAGTTATAAAAGTCATCATTTATTCACCACCTACTGAGTGGCTAATATTATCTGAAGCATATTCGTGCTCATTATCCTCATGAAATCCTCATTTTAGCTTCGTGAGGTAGATTGCATTCTTGTCTTCATTTTGAGTGGGAAAGAAAACAGCAGCCTGTAGTTCATGTTCACAATTGTCATGACCTGTGCTTGCTGCACCCCAGTCAAAACCAACTCCTTCACGCTTCCGATCACAGCTAGCTGCCCATGAGATCAAGTCACTAATATGAACATGATGATGAATGTTTGATTCATCTGTATAGAAGAGAAATCAGATCTAATGGTAGATTTTTTTCTGGCAGTGAAAAGACACTGCTGGGAATGGGAGTGCAGGAGATAGAGTGGGCTTTCCTGCTGTGTAGTCCACCTTAGTTTCAAAACCATTTGTTAAATGTTTGCCAGCTATGTGTCTTTGTCAACAAGAAGAGCATGTGTTAGAGAATGTACTTCAAGAGTACTTCAGGGCTGCTGCTGCTGCTAAGTTGCTTCAGTCGTGTCCGACTCTGTGCAATCCCATAGACGGTAGCCCACCAGGCTCCCCCGTCCCTGGGATTCTCCAGGCAAGAACACNTTGTGGCTCAGCTGATAAAGAAACTGCCTGTAACTGCGGGAGACCTGGGTTCAATCCCTGGGTTGGGACTATCCCCAGGAGACAGGAGAGGCTACCCACACCAGTATTCTGGCCTGGAGAATTCCCTTGACTGTAGAGTCTGCTGCTAAGTCGCTTCAGTCGTGTCCAACTCTGTGCGACCCCGTAGACAGCAGCCCACGAGGCTCAGCCATCCCTGGGATTCTCCAGGCAAGAACACTGGAGTGGGTTGCCATTTCCTTCTCCAATGCATAAAAGTGAAAAGAGAAAGTGAAGTCGCTCAGTCGTGTCCGACTCTTTGCGACCCCATGGACTGCAGCCCACCAGGCTCCTCTGTCCATGGGATTTTCCAGGCAAGAGTACTGGAGTGGGGTGCCATTGCCTTCTCTGTATAGCCTGCTGCTGCTAAGTCGCTTCAGTCGTGTCCTACTCTGTGCGACCCCATAGATAGCAGCCCACCAGGCTCCCCCCGTCCCTGGGATTCTCCAGGCAAGAACACTGGAGTGGGCTGCCATTTCCACGGGGCTGCAAAGAGTCAGACACGACTGAGCGACTTTCACTTCACTTCTATCATGCTTCACAAAAAAGAATTGGGAGTCTTCCCTTGCTTTATTCTCATCCCCATCTCCCTGCAGTTTTATTATGGTATTTTGCAATGACCTAATTTTTTTGGCAGAATTAAACTGGAGCTGTGTGTTTCACAACGTGTGAACGACACCATTAGCAGTGATATACCACAAGTGATTTAGCTGACATACTTTTAACAAACTGCTTTCAAAATATTCTTGGCAAGAATGTAAGACATTATTCACTATATAGAAACACGTAATTAAACAGATAATATGAGAACTTTAAGAAATGTCTTCCAGTCCCCCAGTGCAATGGTTTCTGCTTCCTTCATTAGATAATTGTCCTTTTGTAATTTCAGTTTCTTTGAAACTTCGCTGTTGTATGCAAGTAGCCACAAACCAGTAAAAAGCAAGCAAAGAAGTATGAAATAGTATGGGATAAGTTATATCAGGTTTTAAAATGAGAATTATCTTCTAATTTCTTACTGTGATAGTGATTATAGTGCTCATGACCTAAAGACTGTCTCCTCAGTGCTCAGTTTTTCTCTGTGGAAAGTTATGCATTTCTCCTCTCAGGAGGTAAATTCTATTTTAAAATTCTACTTCCGACTAAGGATGGAATGAATTTTTGGCTTAAAATGTTTGCTTTAGTTGGCTACCATGACTAAATACACAGGCATTATCCAGATGTCCATTTTCTCTCCCAAACTGAAAGGGTTAACTTATCAGAAACCAGGAAGGGGTCTTTAAAAAATGTGCAAGAAAAACAATCCCTGGACTCCTCCATCAGTGAGTCTTAATTCTGTGTGGGATAGATGTTGGGTGGGGGTTACTGTGAAGGCCGTTACCTGAGTGAGTATATCTCAAAGGATGGGATGAGGCATTTCGAACGGTTCTGGTCTCTAGAAAACTCAGAACAGTACCTCTTGTAACTTTAAAGTACTTAAAGTTAAGACTGTTTTGAACTGGCCTCACCCTGGCGTCTTGTTCTCCGGCTCCTTTTATTCTTTATCCCAGTTTCCTCCACTTTCTTTTTTAACATACATTCTTTCTAACTTATTGGTATGGATTGCTCTAAGCATATCAAATCTTGTTTCAGAATAAGTTGAAGGATGAGTAAATAATAAACATTACCAGGAAATAACTTGGAAAATGATGTAAATGCCACTTAAAAAAAAATGCTGTGACCTAACAGAAAGCCCTCCAACCTGTTATAGTCTCACTGTACTAGGAAAAAACCCGAAGTCTCTAACATGGCTTACGAGGTTTTGTATGACTTTTACTCATTTCTGTTGCTAGAGGTTTCGTTCATACAACTAGAAAAAACAAACAAAACCACGGCTGATCAAATTNAAAAAAAAATGCTGTGACCTAACAGAAAGCCCTCCAACCTGTTATAGTCTCACTGTACTAGGAAAAAACCCGAAGTCTCTAACATGGCTTACGAGGTTTTGTATGACTTTTACTCATTTCTGTTGCTAGAGGTTTCGTTCATACAACTAGAAAAAACAAACAAAACCACGGCTGATCAAATTCCTTTTCCAAAAGAGAACATAGATTATAAAAGTCATGACATCTTTCCTGCCTTTTTTTTTTTTCAAATACTGTATAATATCTTCTTTTTTCTTACAGAAAACTTATATATTCTAAGCTTGAGAAAATTGAGTAAATATATTAGCACATATAATAGGATCTAGGTCCCTCATTGTTGAAGGGACATTGTGATGTTGAAATGGAATTGGAGGTTCAAAATTAAATGTCTCTGTGTGTGTGTGCGCATAGATGCATAACGTGGGGAAATCCCACATGACAAGGAAATGCAGGCAGCTTTTAAGAGCTGTGGGCAGCATCCAGCTGATAGCCTACAAGGAGCTCTAGCCACCAAGAAAATTAATTCCTTAGTATTATAACTGCAAGATTAAGAACTAAAGTGAACTCAAAAGCAGATATTTCCCCAGTCACACCTCAAATGAGACCACAACCACAATTCCAGCCAATAAACTGACTGCACCCTTATGAGATGCTAAGCAGTAGACATCTTCATAATCAACATCTTAATAACACTGAGTCCTATATCTATTAATGTATTTATTTATCCATTTTCTTCAATCTTTTAAAATTCCTCCCAGCAGTGTCTTGAAGTTTTAGTGTACATGTCTTACATGTATTTTGTTAAACGTATTCCAAAATCCCACTGTCACTGAGAAATACTAGAAGCAATGATATTCATGTGGCAGAGTACACTTAGTCCCAGATTTTGTTTTAAAAATATGTTTTTTCACTTTAAAAGAAACCAAGAGTCTCTGTAGAAGATTCCAAGTCTGTGACAGGGAAAGTGCAAAATACACCTGGAAAATCTTGTTTTGACAGAATATAAGAAAGACTTAAACATAATCCCAGCATATCAGAACAGAGGACTTCCAAAATATAATACAAATCTGAAACAATTAGAATATTAAAATACATATTGATATATATTGACATATATTGATAGTAACAACTTTTAAACCATTGACTAAGAAACTGTGATTCCATACTGATATAAATAACTAGATAAGCAAATAAAAAGAGAAAGGACTGTTCCTTACAATAGAATGTCAGCAAAATGAATATAAAAGGAATTATGTAATTACAAAATCATCGAAAAGAAGTTGTTAGTCACTCACTCACCTCCGACTCTTTGCAACCCCATGGACTGTAGCCCACCAGGCTCCTCTGTCCATGGAATTCTCCAGGCAAGAATACTGGAGTGGGTAGCTATTCCCTTCTCCAGGGGATCTTCTTGACCTAGGGGTTGAACGTGGAATTCTTTTACTGTCTGAGCCACTAGGGAAGCCCAGAAAAATCACTAATGGTCATTAGAATTAACTGATGAGAGTGTGATGATGGGGGGGATGTTTACATAGCTTAAAGTATCACCTGGAAGGTTTCTTATCAGTTACCATGGGCAAATAGTATCTTTACAACAAAGAGACTCTAACCAAGTGATTCAGTATCACTTATATTGGGACAAACCAACAGTATACACATTTTAGTAGAACATACTGAGAAGGATACAACATTACATTTATGTCATTACTATAAAAATTGTGAATCTAATCATGAGGATGAGATTGATTGATTTCCATACAAACATACAAACCTAGATTGAGGGACATTCTGCAAAATAACTGGCCTGCAGGCTTCAAAGATTTCAAGGTCAAGAAAGGTAAAGACTGAGCTGTAGTTATTCATTGCTATGGAATGATATTACCACAATATTAGTGGCTTAAAGCACCACACATTCATTTTCTTTGTTTCTCTGAATTAGGAGTCTAGGTTGGTTGACCTGGGCATTCTGCTCAGGGGTGTCTCACAAAGCAATCAAAGTGCTGGCCAGAGCTACCATCTCATCTGAGGCTCAACTGGAGAAGGATCCTCTTCTAAGATTACTCAGACTGTTGGCAGAATTAACTTTCTTGTGGTTGCAGAACTGAGAAATTCTTTCTCTTGCTGGATGCTGGCCGAAACTTTTACAGGTCACTGGCGGGAGGCCCCTCTCTGGTTCTCAAAGCCACTTTCAGTGCCTTGCCACATGGAGCTTTCCAGTGTGGCCACTTGTTTCCTCAGAACCAGCAAGGGAGACAGCCTCCAGCAAGAAGGGCAGAATACGTTTTAAATAATGTCATCAAAACTGTCACAGACAGATCATCACAAGCATACCTTTCCACATTGTTTGTTGGAAGTGTGGGCAAAAAAAACATGTTGCCTGCCATTTCAGTAAACAGCGAATGTTGCCTGCCATCAAGCCTTCAGCCACTGCAGCTGTCCGAACCGTGTGCCCAGAGGGGAATATAGGACGGGGAAACACAGGATACTAGCTCTAGATAGTTAAGATGCATATCAAAAAGGACTAATTTCTATGACCCTAGACTCTAGCGTCTTCCCACACACAGAAAAGCACTAAAATCGTTCATTTCAGATGGCTCTGTGTGTGTGTGTGTGTGTGTGTGTGTGTGTGAGATTAGCAATGATATTTTGATGTTTGACAACATGGTTTTTGTTTTGTTTTTCAGCAAAAACTCTTTCATGTCCTGGCTCCTCCCTTATCTCCTTGGAATAGTCCCTCAGAGCTATTTGAGAGGATGTGTCCTAGGCTATGGAGAAGGCAATGGCACCCCACTCCAGTACTCTTGCCTGGAAAATCCCATGGACGGAGGAGCCTGGTGGGCTGCAGTCCATGGGGTCGCTAAGAGTCAGACACGACTGAGCAACTTCACTTTCTCTTTTCACTTTCGTGCATTGGAGAAGGAAATGGCAACCCACTCCAGTGTTCTTGCCTAGAGAATCTCAGGGATGGGAGAGCCTCGTGGGCTGCCTTCTATGGGATCGCACAGAGTCGGACACGACTGAAGCGACTTAGCAGCAGCAGCAGCAGTCCTAGGCTATGGGCTTCTGTAGTGGCTCTGATGGTAAAGAATCTGCCTGCAATGCAGGAGACAGGTTCGATCCTTGGGTCAGGAAGATCCCCTGGAGAAAGGAATGACAACCTACTCCAGCATTCTTGCCTGGAGAATTCCACGAACAGAGGAGCCTGGTGGACTGCAGTCCATGGGGTCACAAAGAGTTGGAGACAACTGAGTGACTAACACTTTCACTTTTCATCCTAGGCTATAGTCCTCAGTAAGGCCAATGAATAAAATATAATTCTCAACTTTTAGGTTGTACATTCTTTTTTTAGTAGAAAGAAACAAATTAATGTTTTGCCCTTGATCATACCAGGGTGTAAATAGAGGATGAAGGGATCATGGAGGCTACCTCAAGAATCCACCTAGAATAATATTGTAGAATAAGGTACAGTGATTGGGACATGACGTGTTCAGTAGCTATTTGTTGGGTCAATTTAAAAAGAAGTGTGGGCTTTTAAAAGAGTGTTTTGGCAGTTGTTTTTGTTCAGTCATTAAGTCTTTGTGACTGTGGACTGCAGGACACCAGGCTCTTCTGTCCTCCACTCTCTCCCAGACTTTGCTCAAATTCTTGTCCATTGAGTCAGTGATGCTATCTAAACATCTCAGCCTCTGCCGCCCCCTTCTCCTTTTGCCTCCAATCTTTCCCAGCATCAGGGTCTTTTCCAAGGAGTCAGCTTTTTGCATCAGGTTGCCAAAGTATTGGAGCTTCAGCTTCAGCATCAGTCCTTCCACTGAAGATTCAGGACTGATTTCCTTTAGGATTGATTTCCTTNCAATGAATAAAATATAATTCTCAACTTTTAGGTTGTACATTCTTTTTTTAGTAGAAAGAAACAAATTAACGTTTTGCCATTGATCATACCAGGGTGTAAATAGAGGATGAAGGGATCATGGAGGCTACCTCAGGAATCCACCTAGAATAATATTGTAGAATAAGGTACAGTGATTGGGACATGACATGCGTTCAGTAGCTATTTGTTGGGTCAATTTAAAAAGAAATGTGGGCTTTTAAAAGAGTATTTTGGCAGTTGTTTTTGTTCAGTCATTAAGTCTTTGTGACTGTGGACTGCAGCACACCAGGCTCTTCTGTCCTCCACTTTCTCCCAGACTTTGCTCAAATTCCTGTCCATTGAGTCAGTGATGCTATCTAAACATCTCAGCCTCTGCTGCCCCCTTCTCCTTTTGCCTTCAGTCTTTCCCAGCATCAGGGTCTTTTCCAAGGAGTCAGCTTTTTGCATCAGGTTGCCAAACTATTGGAGCTTCAGCTTCAGCATCAGTCCTTCCACTGAATATTCAGGACTGATTTCCTTTAGGATTGATTTCCTTGGTTTGATTGGTTTGATTTCCTTGCAGTCCATAGGACTCTCAAGAGTCTTCTCCAGCACCACTATTCAAAAGCATNTTTTTGCATCAGGTTGCCAAACTATTGGAGCTTCAGCTTCAGCATCAGTCCTTCCACTGAATATTCAGGACTGATTTCCTTTAGGATTGATTTCCTTGGTTTGATTGGTTTGATTTCCTTGCAGTCCATAGGACTCTCAAGAGTCTTCTCCAGCACCACTATTCAAAAGCATCAATTCTTTGGCATTCAGCCTTCCTTATGGTCCAACTCTCACATCTGTGCATAACTACTGGAAAAAACAGTTTTGACTATATGGACCTTTGTCAGCAAAGTGATGTCTCTGCTTTGTAAAATGTTGTCTAGGTTTGTCATAGCTTTCCTTCCAGGGAGCAAGTGTCTTTTAATTTCATGGCTGCAGTCACTATCCACATTGATTTTGGAGCCCAAGAAAATAAAAGCTGTCATTGCTTCCACTTTTCCCCCTTTTATGAAGTGATGGAACTGGAGGCTATGGTCTTAGTTTTTTGAATGTTGAGTTTTAAGGCAGCTTTCTCACTCTCCTGTTTCACCATTGCCAAGAGGCTCTTTAGTTCCTCTTCACTTTCTGCCATAAGGGTGGTATCATCTGCATATCTGAGATTGTTGATACTTCTCCCAGCAATCTTGATTCCAGCTTGTGATTCATCAATCCTGGCAGTTGTATGATGCTTATTTAACCGCATATAAGTTAAATAAGCAGGGGGACAATAGACAGTCTTGTCATACTCCTTTCCTAATTTTGAACCAGCCCGTGTCTGGTTCCAACTGTTGCTTCTTGACCTGCATACAAGTTTCTCAGGAGGCAGGTCAGGTGGTCTCGTATTCCCATCTCTTTAGGAATTTCCCATGGTTTTCTGTGATCCACACAGTCAAAGGCTTTGGTGTAATCAGTGAAGCAGAAGTAGATGTTTTCCTGGAATTCCCTTGTTTTCTCCATGATCCAATGAATGTTGACAATTTTATCTCTGGTTCCTTGGCCTTTTCTAAATCCATCTTGTACATCTTGAAGTTCTCGATTCATGTACTGCTGAAGCCTAGATTGAAGGATTTTGAGTATAAGCTTGCTAGCATGTGAGATGAGTNGGCAGAAAGTGAAGAACTCAAGAGCCTCTTGATGAAAGTGAAAGAGGAGAGTGAAAAAGCTGACTTAAAGCTCAACATTCAGACATCTAAGATCGTGGCATTTGGTCCCATCATTTACTGGCAAATAGATGGGGAAACAGTGGAAACAGTGGCTGACTTTATTTGGGGGGGCTCCAAAATCACTACAGATGGTGACTGCAGCCATGAATTTAAAAGACGATTGCTCCTTGGAAGGAAAGTTATGACCAACCTAGATAGCATATTCAAAAGCAGAGACATTACTTTGCCAACAAAGATCTGTCTAGTCAAGCCTATGGTTTTTCCAGTAGTCATGTANCAGATGGTGACTGCAGCCATGAATTTAAAAGACGATTGCTCCTTGGAAGGAAAGTTATGACCAACCTAGATAGCATATTCAAAAGCAGAGACATTACTTTGCCAACAAAGATCTGTCTAGTCAAGCCTATGGTTTTTCCAGTAGTCATGTATGGATGTGAGAGTTGGACTGTGAAGAAAGCTGAGTGCCGAAGGATTGATGCTTTTGAACTGTGGTGTTGGAGAAGACTCTTGAGGTCTCTTGGACTGTAAGGAGATCCAACCAATCCATCCTAAAGGAGATCAGTCCTGGGTGCTCGTTGGCAGGACTGATGTTGAAGCTGAAACTCCAATACTTTGGCCACCTGATGGGAAGGGCTGACTCATTGGAAAATATCCTGATGCTGGGAAAGATTAAAGGTGGGAGGAGAAAGGGACAACAAAGCATGAGATAGTTGGATGGCATCACCAACTCGATGCACATGAGTTAGAGTAAATTCCAGGAGTTGGTGATGGACAGGGAGGCCTGGCGTGCTGCAGTCCATGGGGTCGCAAAGAGTTGGACACGACTGAGTGACTGATCTGAACTGAAGCAAGTTAGGGACATTTGTAGTTTATGTGAAGGCTTCCTAGGTGGCGCAAATGGCAAAGAATCTGCCTACCAATGCAAAAGACATAGGAGACACCAGTTTAATCCACGGGTGGGGAAGATCTCCTGAAGGAAGGCATGGGAATCCACTCCAGTATTCTTGCCTGGAAAATCTCATGGACAGAGGAGCCTGATGGATTACAGTTCTTGGGGTTGCAAGAGCCCAGACAGACTTCTGGAGGAAACCACTACCACGACCACCACCAGATTCTTTACAAAGGGGTTTTCCCATAATGTGGTCCTTTTCTGCCTTGGCAAGCTTCCTGTTTTTGCCTTTTCTTGCCTTCCAGCACAGAGGGGAGCGAGGTGCCCTTGGTCCTAATTGCTCCCTCGGAGGCCCAGCTCTCCCCAGTCTGGGCTCAGTGTCCAGTGCCCAGTTCCTCTTCCATAGCCATCCTACCTGTCTCTCAGGCAGCCCCAGTCTGCAACTGTGAAGCCCTTGTCAATGTATTTTCCTTCTTCGTCTCTTTTCTGTGCTCAAACCCCTCCTCCTCCATCCTTGTGGGATTCCTGCATGCTGAGTCACACATGGCGCCCTGCCCTCTACCCTAACTACTTTGCTCTGCCTCCAGTTTTTTTTCTGGGATTCTCTGCTGTGTGGAGCATCCCCGTCTTGCAGAGTGCTATTAATATTTGGACACAGCCTGTCCACAGTGAAGAGAGTTGAATGCTGATTTCCCTCCCCAACTCAGCTCAGAACCAGTGGGTATTTATCATAGCTCAGGGGCTGAGGTTTCCTTTTCTCAAAGGTAGTAGTGGAAAATATTTAGAAATATTTACTTTGTTCCACTTGTGATGTGAAAGTTCTTCTTATTTGGTTTCTGAATTCCCAGTTTTCTTCTTCTGAAAGAGAGGTTATCCTTTCAAAAGAGAAACATGATTTTGTTTTGGTGTTATGCAGTATTTTTTTTTAAGTTTTTTTTTAAGATTGAGCTTAAAATGACATAGAGTAAAAATGAACATAAGTAAATTGTGATTTTTGATAAATATTTACACCCATGTAATTATAATCAAATCAAAATAGAGAACCTTTCAGTCCTTTCCAGAATTTTTTTTCCCTCTTTTAGTTGTTAATAGCTTCAACCTACAGAAAACTACTCTTGATTTCTATCACCTTAGCTTAGTTTTCATGTTCCCAAACTTCATATAAGTGGGATCAGATAGAATCTTTCTTTCGTTCTGCCTGTTTTTCTTTTGTTCAACACATCTTTGAGACTGTTCCCTGTTGTGTTCTTTTTTTTACTGCTGAATACCATCCCATTATATGAATATATTACAGTTTATTTATCTATTCTCATTTTGATGATCATTTCAGTTGTTCCTACACACTAATTTTTAAAATGCAAACTAATTGTATAGAAAGAGTGTTACAGTGGAGTGTGTTCTTCATGAAATCAAAGTTACATCCCTAACTGAGAACAGACTGGTGGTGACCAGTGACAGGAGGAAGTGGGGAGGGGCGAGCAGGGAGGGAATTAGAGGTGCAAGCTATTCTGTGTAAAATAAGCTGTAAGGGTATATTATATAACACGCAGAATATAACTAATATATTATAGTAATTATACATGGAATATAACCTTTAAAAATTGTGAATCACTATATTGTACACCAATATTGTATTCCAGTATTATACTGTACAGCACTTTTACATCAATTTTTAAAAATTACATCCCTAGCTGATTATCTAAAATACGGGAATTAGATTCTATGTATCCTATAGAATCTGATTACTGAAAACAATAGATGCTTGAATGTCAAACAAGAATGTCCTGGGAATTCACTGCTGGTCTACAGGTTCTGACACCGCACTTCCACAGCCAATAGCCCAGGTTCAATCCCTGGTGGAGGAACTAAGATCCTGCAAGCCAAGTGGTGTGGCCAAAAAAGAAAAGAAAAAGAAAATGTATTAATGTTCTCTCAATTTGCATCCTGAGTCTGTAAGGCCATATTAAATGCAAAGAGTCGGACCTGACTGAGCGACTTCCCTTCACTTTTCACTTTCTTGCATTGGAGAAGGAAATGGCAACCCACTCCAGTGTTCTTGCCTGGAGAATCCCAGGGACCGGGGAGCCTGGTAGGCTGCCGTCTATGGGGTCGCACAGAGTCGGACACAACTGAAACGACTTAGCAGCAGCAGCAAATAATAATAATAGAATTTTGAACTCTTACTTTGCGTATTACTGTATGAGCATTAAGTAGTTAGTCCACTATTAACCCATAATTAGTTTTACTATGTTTCAAAAAGAAATTGGAGAAATAAAAGGCAGTTGGTTGGTATTGTTTAAAGACCCCTGAAGATTGAGTTAGGAAGACCCAGCCCCTGCACTTGAAACTTGGGTCTAGAATTTCATTCGTGTTGACCTCTGCAAGTGAACTGTTGCGGTTGGTTTTCTATTGTTCTGTTAAAAATTATCCCGAAACAACCTTGCTGGCTTACAGCAGTAAATACTTTTTATTTCCTCATTTCTGGCGGTCAGGAATTCAGGAGCAGCTTAGCCAGGTGAGGCTCAGTGTCTGTTGTGAGGTTGCCGTCAAGGTGTTGGGACACAGGGCCAAAGAGGTCTTTTATTTGTTTGTGGCTATACTGGGTCTTCGTCGCTGTGCTCCGGCCTTCTCTAGCTGTGGCCGTTGAGGTGCGCTCTAGTTGTGGTGCGCGGGGCTTCTCACCGCGGTGGCTGCTCTTGCTGCCGAGCACAGACTCCAGGTGCACAGATTTCGGTAGCTGCAGTTCCCAGCTCTGGCGCACAGGCTCAGTAGTTGTGGTCCACAGGCTTAGTTGGGCTTCCATGATAGCTCATTTGGTAAAGAATCCACCTGCAATGCAAGAGATCCTGGTTCGATTCCTGGGTCGAGAAGATGTGCTTGAGAAGGAATAGGCTACCCATTCCAGCATTCTTGGGTTTCCCTTGTGGCTCAGCTGGTAAAGAATCCATCCACAATGCGGAAGATCTGGGATTGATCCCTGGATTGGGAAGATCCCCTGGAGAAGAGAAAGGCTACTCATTCCAGTATTCTGGCCTGGGGAATTCCATGGACTGTATAGTCCATGGGGTTGCAAACAGTCAGACTCGACTTTCACAGGCTTAGTTGCTCCATGACGTGTGGCGTCTTTCCCGATCAGAGATCGAACCCATGTCTCCTGCATTGACAGGTGGTACTACTAAATCACCAGGGAAGCCCCTAAGAAGAGTCTTAGGAGAAAAAATTGACAAGATGCTTAACAGTGGGCCCTGAGAAGGAATAGGAACTCACCAGGAGAGCTAAGAGAATGTAAGGGAGTGTGTTTGAAACAGGCAGAGGAGGTAAACGCAAAAGATGGAATTTTAAGTAGTTCATTAGCAAAAAAAAAAGAGTGTCAGTGAAGAAAAATTTCTGGAAGGCCTTTGTACTTCTTGTTAGAGAATTCGGAATATTTCCTACAAGGAATTTGGATTTGCAAAGAATCTATTGACTTTAGGCATGGAGTAACACAATCAGTTTTGCATTTAGAAGACAAATTAGAGAGAAGAGAAACTAAGAGGTCAGTAGAAAATGATTGCTTTAGCAAATGAGTAGAAGTGAGCCAGGACGAGACAGGAAGGGCATTATTAGAATCTACCACCTTAAATGTGGTGGTGGCAGGGCTGGTAAGGGAAAGTGAAGAACCCAGAAACATTGCCTGGATTCATCATGAGTGACTGGTTAACAGGGATTCTTTAACCAGAACAGGGAATATGAAAAAATCTGGTCTTGAAGGAAAAATGATGAATTTGGTTTGGATGTGTTGGTTTTATCTATGGCCCATCCTGGCTGACACATGAAAAGTAAGCAGGTAGCTATGTGAGCCTAGAGCACAGGAGAGAGGTCTGAGCTACAGATGAAGATGTGGAAGTGTACTTTGCTATGGCTAGCATTCCTGACAGAGGAGCCTGGCGGGCTACAATCCGTGGGATTGCAGAGTGGCATATAACTGTGCGACTGAGCAGGCTCACACACACACACACACACACACACACACACACACACACACACACGGAGCAAGTAAAGAGAACACCAGGGATCTCTCCCAACGCAGCGAAGCAGTGTTTCCTTGACCAGCAAGATTGGGGAAATTTTAAGCTAAGGTTACATACATAGTCCTGAAGGGGCTTCAGCAGAGGAGAATTCAGCATAGAATTGGGGCATAGGTCAACAGAGGCCAAGCTTTAGTAGACTGAAGTCAGCAAAGGTCAGGAGCCTTCTATCCTCCTCTTGGGTGGGGCTTTATTTCCTGCAGATCTCAAAGATATGTAGCAAATTGTTGTGTGTTCCTTGAGGAGGAGCTAGGGCTCTGTTTCATGCTGAACTATTATTTCTTGTAGCCATATTTTGCCACAAGAACAAAGCTGGTCTCTGAGACAGGAAAACAAAACAGAGAGAGCTAAGAATGTATGATCAGTCATACTTTCCCTTTATTGATTTTTTCTTCTTCATCTTTTCTTTCTTTCTTTTTTTTTTTTCTGTTTTAACTTCTATGAAACTGATGTGGGAAGGAAGGAAGGATATTGCTTCCATAAAGTTGAAACTAGCACTCACTTCCCAAAACCTTGAAGTATGACTGATGACAAATTCTTAGCTCTCTGCCTTTTTACCTAAATTAGCTTGAGTTGGATTTCTGTCAATGGCAACTAAGAGAGTCCTGATTTAAACAGCTTTGTTAATTTAGCCTGAGAAGAAGCCAGTGAAAGGAAAAGATTTAAATATAGGTGGGAATAAGATCACAATCCTGGAGAATGAATTTTAACTCTTAGAACAAATAGGAAGAGGGTCCTCTCACCCTCTGAATGAGGAGGTAAGAATGGGTATGGGCCAAGATGCGTTTGTAGGTGTAGGGTGAGAATTCAGGGCAACTAGACTTGCTGAGTAGGAATTAAGATCATCTGCTGGGAGAAAGGGTGAGGGTGAGGGTGTAAAGGAGAGCAGTGAAGATCAAATATGATGCGGGATGGCAAGAGGCCCGAATAGGGACATGTTAAAAGCATCACTATGGAATGCTGAGGGCCCAGTTGAGACTGATGACTCCAAACTGATTTTTTCGCTGATCTATTGTGTGATTTTGTTGTGTCTAACTGTGCTCAGCAGCGTGCATATGGTGATACCCTGTGGGGCTCCTGGGCGGGGCCTTCATGCCTCCCATTTCTTTGATTATAGGAAACAGCCTTCATGCAGTCTTCATGACCTTCCCTGAGTTCCAACAGGCAGATTCAAGCAGTTGTTCATTAGGGAAGGGAGAGAATGGGAGGGCAAGGAGAAACAGTCAAGAGCAACGGGGGCAAGGTCCTGTTTCCCCATCAGTGGAGACACACAGTATCTCTGAGCTATTTTGCAGATACTGAAACCCCCTCCAGGTAGGAGAAGTTAATGATTCATGATGCTATGCTGCCACAAGCATGTGAAACCCCAGACTAGTTGGGCCTGGAGGTTGACCACGTGGACTCCTACTTACCACCTCAGTCTTCTGAAGAATGTTCACGTGGGCTTCCCTGGTGCTCTAGTGGTTAAGAATCCGCCTGGCAACTCAAGGGACATGAGTTCCATCCCTGATCCTGGAAGATCCCACACGCCACAGGGCGGCTAAGCCCCTACTCCACAACTACTGAGCCCACATACCTAGAGCCTATGCCCTGCAACGGGGGGGGGCAGCCATAATGGGAAGACTGCCCTCTGCAACTACACGGTAGTCCCTGCTCACTGCAACTAGAGAAGGCCCACAGGGAGACTGAAGACCAAGCATAGCCAGATATCAATACATTAAAAAAATGCCCACAAGCTGATCACGCCCTCTTTGAACAATTACTATAAAACTTGGCAGTATTTTCCCCAAACATATGGTTTTGAGGGCATGAGACTGCTGTGTCTCCCTTTGCCTCGGGAGGCAATAGATCTATCCTTTTCTACTTCACCCAAAGGTCCATCACAGCACTATTTATAATAGCCAGGACATGGAAGCAACCTAGATGTCCATCAGCAGATGAATGGNAGTTTGGAAGTTTACCTTCCTCTGCAATTTTCTGGAAGAGTTTGAGTAGGATAGGTGTTAGCTCTTCTGCAAATCAAAACCACAATGAGGTACCATTTTACACCAGTCAGAATGGCTTCATTCCAAAAGTCTACAAACAATAAATGCTGGAGAGGGTATGGAGAAAAGGGAACCCTCTTACAATGTTGGTGGGAATGCATACTAGTACAGTCATTATGAAGAACAGTGTGGAGATTCCTTTAAAAACTGGAAATAGAAGTGCCTTATGACCCAGCAATCCCACTGCTGGGCATACACACCGAGGAAACCAGAATTGAAAGAGACATGTGTACCCCAATGTTCATCGCACCACTGTTTATAATAGCCAGGACATGGAAGCAACCTAGATGTCCATCAGCAGATGAATGGATAAGAAAGCTGTGGTACATATACACAATGAAATATTACTCAGCCATTAAAAAGAATACATTTGAATCAGTTCTAATGAGGTGGATGAAACTGGAGCCTATTATACACAGTGAAGCCAGAAAGAAAAACACCAATACAGTATACTAACACATATATATGGAATTTAGAAAGATGGTAATGATAACCCTGTATGTGAGACAGTGAAAGAGACACAGATGTATGGAACAGTCTTTTGGGCTCTGTGGGAGAGGATGAGGGTGGGATGATTTGGGAGAATGGCATTAAAACATGTATAATATCATATATGAAATAAATTGCCAGTCCAGGTTCTATGCATGATACTGGATGCTTGGGGCTGGTGCACTGAGATGAACCAGAGGGATGGTACAGGGAGGAAGGAGGGAGGGGGGGTTCAGGATGGGGAACATGTGTATACCTGTGGTGGATTCATGTTGATGTATGGCAAAACCAATACAATATTGTAAAGTAATTAACCTCCAATTAAAATAAATAATTTTAAAAAAAGAAAAGAAGTTAAACAAACAAAAAAATAATAATGTGTATCAAAGTCTTTGATTAAAGGTTGCACGGAAATCTTGGGGCCCTACCCACCAGCTCTGCACATAATAATTTGGGAAATAATGGCTTGAGGACAGGATACATACTCAGATGTCAACAGAGGCAGAGCAGGGAATGTAATGTGTGACAGTGGTTTAGTTCAAGGCTACCCTGAGAGGTGGAGACTAGGGCATGAAAGGACATTGACCACACAGAGAGAGGAGCTGCTACCACCAGCTGATTATTATACTAACAAAAATTGGGCCTATTTTTCTTTGGGGGAGAAGGGCCTATTATGCTAGATGGTCTCTTTTCACTATAACCAAGCATTTTTCTTCTTTCATTCTTTCTTTCTTTTTAATATTTATGAAATACTCTAATTTTAAAAGCCAACAACTAGTTAAAAACAAACAAAAAAGAAAAATCCTTGTCAAACCAACTCCAGGGTACAGCTGCCAATCAGCAACCTCTGCTCAGGATCGAAGTCCTCATTTTATGAGTAGGAGAATGGAGTGTCAAAAATCATGACTTGGGTAAGTCTGGTACATATGTTCCTTGACTTCACTGTCCAAATGTACTTTTCACTAACATGTTTTCTTTGACTTGAGAAGAGAACTTGGTTGATCAAATAGCAGCTAAGAATACAGACTTTGTAGTTGGGCAGACTTGTGCTAGAAATCCCAGCATTGTCCCAGATTTCTCATTTGTAACATAAGGTGATCAATTAATACTTCACAGGGCTGTGATGAGGGGTAAATAAGATAGTGAACGAAATGTTCCCTCCATTCCTGGCATGCAATAAAGACAATAAATGGGACTATTAAATTTTAAATTGTAATGAAAATTTTCATGTGAGGAAGTGAGAAAATAGGGCTTCCTTGGTGCCTCAGTGGTAAAGAATCTGCCTGCTAATGCAGGAGACATGGGTTTGATTCCTGGTCCAGGAAGATCTCCTGGAGAAGGAAATGGTACCCACTGCAGTATTCTTGCCTGGAAAATTCCATGGCAGAAGAGCCTGGTGGGCTATAGTCCATGGGGTCACAAAGTGTTGGACACAACTTAGCCACTGAACAACAAGTGAGAAAATACAAGTCTAATCAGCTTTATTAGGTAAGCATGCCTATGCACACATATGCATTTTTGTTTTTCTGGGTCTATAGACTAAATAGCTCAAAAATTATCACACAAATCAGAATTATGTGGCCACATTTATACCAAAAGGGTGAAGGTCTGGCTGTTTATTGCCCAAAAGCCAATAAACAGACCAGATTGATGGAAAGGAAAGTTTGCTTTATTTCAGATTCCAGCAACTGAGCAAGGGAGAGGGTAAACATCTGTCCAAAGGCCAACTCCTCCCTAACTGACAGCCAGTGGGGCAAGAGTTTTTATAGACAGAAATGGAGGTGGGGGAGGCTATATACAGAAACAGCATATTCATCTTTAATAGTCATCTTCAAACTGGTCATCAGTGGTCTGACTAGCATCATCGTGATTGTTTTAGGTACAGTTCAATTCAGTTCAGTCACTCAGCTGTGTCTGACTCTTTGTCACTCCATGAACCACAGCACGCCAGGCCTGCCTGTACATCACCAACTCCTAGAGTTTACCAAAACTCATGTCCATTGAATTGGTGATGCCATCCAACAATCTCATCCTCTGTCATCCCCTTCTCCTCCTGCCTTCAATCTTTCCCAGCATCACGGTCTTTTCCAATAAGTCAGCTCTTCTCATGAGATGGCCAAAGTGTTGGAGCTTCAGCCTCAGCACAGGTCCTTCCAGTGAACACCCAGGACTGGTCTCCTTTAGGATGAACTGGTTGGATCTCCTTGCAGTCCAAGGGACTTTCAAGAGTCTTATCCAACACTACAGTTCAAAAGCATNCTCTTCTCATGAGATGGCCAAAGTGTTGGAGCTTCAGCCTCAGCACAGGTCCTTCCAGTGAACACCCAGGACTGGTCTCCTTTAGGATGAACTGGTTGGATCTCCTTG
Organism: Neotragus moschatus; assembly: GCA_006410615.1. Classification (NCBI taxonomy): domain Eukaryota; kingdom Metazoa; phylum Chordata; class Mammalia; order Artiodactyla; family Bovidae; genus Neotragus; species Neotragus moschatus. The sequence goes on from SJYA01000873.1 coordinate 138,143, forward strand.
CAGTCCAAGGGACTTTCAAGAGTCTTATCCAACACTACAGTTCAAAAGCATCAATTCTTTGGCACTCAGCTTTCTCTATAGTCCAACTCTCACATCTATATATGACTACTGGAAAAACCATAGCTTTGACTAGATGGACCTTTGTTGACAAAGTAATATCTCTGCTTTTTAATATGCTGTCTAGTTTGGTCATACCTTTCGTTCCAAGGAGTAACTCTCTTTTAATTTCATGGCTGCAGTCACCATCTGCTGTGATTNTTTGGAGAATTTTGAGCATTACTTTGCTAGTGTGTGAGATGAGTGCAATTGTGCAGTAGTTTGAGCATTACCGCACAGTCGGACACGACTGAGCGATTGAACTGAACTTCTGACACCAACTGCATTTTGATTGTGTTTTATATATCTCTTAAAATTTAGGTGGTTGTCCCATTGTAGTATCTGTATTCATGCTCTGTCTATAATACTAAGGGCTAGACTCTTGTGCAGACCTTTTCCACAGGTGCCTAGTAAATTGTTGTCAAATGTAATTAAATGATATCAATTCAAGTTTCTTGTCAAGTCTCTCAGAAACTCCACAGACCACCTTTGCAAAACAATGCTCCCTTCAGCCTGATTCCCCAGCACCACTTTATTTTCCTTATAGAAAACTTCATACTGGACGTAAGTATCATTTTATTTTCTGTCTCCTGCACAGAATGTATGATCTGTGAGGGCAGGCACTTTGTTTCATTTATTGCATCCTCCTACCCCTAGTGCCTAGGGCTATGCCTGATCCAGAGTAGGAGTTGAATAGATCCGCGAGACTGAAAGTGAAAGAAATACCAACTGAGTATGTATATCAGGATACTGTTTAATAATTCATTGACTCTATCATTGTTTAGCTGCAAATTGCTAACCTACAATAGCCATCATTCTCCTATAAAATCAACAACAGTGTTAAGAACAGAATCGCTGAGGTCTGGTGGCATTCCATCATTTTCAGAGTAGAAAGTGAGAAAGACCATAAAGAAAAGGACTTTAAATAAGTGGATGTGTAAGGAGAAGAGAGTGCTGCAGACCTTGCAGAAGGAGCTCGACTTGGTGAAGTTCAGTAAAATGAGAAGCGTTACTGCAGAGAACGAGGTGGAGAGCGCAGGGCTGCCTTCACACTCCTGCGCCTGTCTCCAGTTCTCGGGGTGGGGGTGGGGTTTCAAATTAGGCAGCGCGAGGCCACTGTAGAGATGCTGGGCCACCTGAGAAGAGGCTTCCAGCGAAGAGGAAAGGCAAGCTAAAAGAGGAGAGAGAGAGAGAGAGAGAGAGAGAGAGAGAGTGTCTTCCTGTGCGAAGCCCACATACTTCGAAATTGCCTCCATTTCCAGCAAATAATCACTCTGTTGTGACTGCGTCAGGGCCTGATGAAGCGTGTGGCTCAGACGTGAATGAAAGAAGTTTTATCCATACAAAGAACCACACTAGTTCTACACTTATTAATAATTTATGAGAAAAACCTCTTTATTCCCCAAAGCAGACTAGATTCTTATCTATCTTGTATTGCCACCGGACTTTGCTCTTCTGATCCTCGAATACGTTACTGTGTCTAGAGTTGCAAGCTCTGTGCTCTTGCCTCCTGGGGCCCACTCCAGTATCTCCCCTCCCCAGGCGTGCGAATCTGAGAAGGGCATGGTCTTTCTGTCTGCCCTCTCTGCATCAGCCTACTACAGTATCCTTTTGTGTCTGTGTCTTAGTCTCTGTCCCACTCCCTCCCCCAATATTCATATATTTTATGTTTAATTAATAATAGGAAATGGGCCAAATTTATTTGAAGGTTCTAGGCTGGTTCGTGGAGAAGGCAATGACACCCTACTCCAGTACTCTTGCCTGGAAAATCCCATGGGCGGAGGAGCCTGGTAGGCTGCAGTCCATGGGGTCGCTAAGAGTCGGACACGACTGATCAACTTCACTTTCACTTTCACGCCTTGGAGAAGGAAATGGCCACCCACTCCAGTGTTCTTGTCTGGAGAATCCCAGGGATGGGGGAGCCTGGTGGCCTGCCGTCTATGGGGTCATACAGAGTCGGACACGACTGAAGCGACTTAGCAGCAGCAGCAGCAGCAGCAGGCTGGTTCCGAGTATAGAAACTGACCCCAGGCAAAGGTGCTAGGTAGAGAGAATAGGGAAAAGGAGTCCAAAATGGCAGTCGCTAAAAGACAAAGAAGGGAAAAGCCTGAGAAAATAGAACAAAAGAAGGTCCGAGGAGGGAGTGAGGACCTCAAGTAAAACAAAAAACACTCTTGGCCGGCCCAATTTACATAGGACAGGCCCAGGGAAAAATAACCGTATAAAAAGAGGAGCCAAAGCTAGCGCGCTCTCTCTCCCCCCCTCCGCCCCCCTCCACGAGCTGGGGCGCTCTTCTCCTCGTCCATTTGGATCCACGTCCCCTCACGCCTCAAAGATGGATTTTCCTGCTATCTTCTAAATAAAATAGAGCTGTAACATGGTCCATTCGAGACCTGAGAGCTATAACACGGTCTATCCAAGACCTGAGAGCTGTGACACGCCGAGGAGGCTTTAACGTCCATGACTCCAAATCTTTGTTGTGACGTGACAAAGAACCAAGGAATATACACTCTCGTGACAGGTTTTGAAATTTTCCAAGTAAGACACCAAAGAAAAGATATGGCTAGCTAACAAGCAAGCAGTGACACTTTCTTTTTTTTTTTTTTTAAACAAAAATAAACGGGAATTTTAGAGCGTGCTCAAAGACGCGCTCTCCTAGACGACAGTGACTGTCCGGTCTTCCAAAAAGACGCGCATGCACCGTGGCACCCGAGCACTGGGTGAGGCCCATGTTCCTGCGGTCACGGAGCAGAAGAACATCCTCAGGCCAAACTCGGAGTCCTGCACTGTTCCCGAAGGCCTCCTCGCTGCACGAAGGCCAGACTTTCCCCCGGTGCCCCGCGGAGCCGAGCCCCCTCTGGGTTCCAAAGCAGCGGCAGCCCCAGGCTGTGAGGACTGCGAGCAGCCGCAGCCCACGCAGGCGCACTGAGGCCTGAGGCGGTCGGGGGCGCGCAGGGGCGGTGCGGGGCGCGCAGGGCAGGGCTGGGCCGGGCGGGGCCAGACGGAGCCCGACGGATCCACTGTATTTCCGTTGCCTGGAGCCGCTAGCAAGCAGCTGCGGGGAGTCGTCCGCTCACCCCTGCCGGCTCTGCACGCCCCGCCGCGCTCCCCGCAGTTTGGGTCTGGGTGAGTGAGCGCTCACCGCGCCCAGAGGAGTGGGGGCGCCGGGCGGGCGCGACCGCTGGGCGAACAGCGGTCTCCGGTTGCGGGGAGGACAGGGCGCCGGGGCGCTGTGTGGGCGCCTCCTGGAGGTGTCTGGTCCGCTGAAGCTGCGGTCTTTTTCTTCTGTTGCAGTCCTGTGTTGCTCACCTTCTCCTGACCTGGGCAGGCGCCATGGCACAGGTAAGGCGGTGCACCCCCGCGCAGCGCTCGGATTTACCAGCTTTGTAAACTCCTCAGGAGTTCCAGGATTTCTTGAAAAGTCAGAAAAGTTTAAGAGTAAACTGAATCTGCCTGCGGGAAATCTCCTATTCCTATTTCGTTCCCCCTTTGCTCCCCTGCCTGGGGAAGGTCCACCGGAACCTGTTCCCACCCGGCGCTGCAGCCCGCGGGCGCAGCCGCTGGTGACGTGGCCGGATTTTTGTGCACTTTTTGTTCGTGAGTAAATGTGTGAAAGGGGGCCTTTCAGAAAGCCTAGAGTTGCTGAAGTTAGAACCGAAGCAAATGCAGCTCACTGGTCATGTGATGCGAACGCATTTCTTTTTTCTTTTGACTTTGTTTTATTTTCTGTAACTTTTTTGTACTTTAATACTAGGGGTGGGCGTTGGCTTTTTCTAGTAGAGTTGTAGCGGAGCTTTTTCCTATTGCTCAACCTAGCCTCACCCAAAGGAACTGATTCCACCCGGCTCCATGCCAAAAGATTAAACCAAAGAGCTGCTTTTCCTAAGTAACGAACTCGTGCAACGAGTTCTGAATTGAATCTGCCTTGGGACTGTTTTAGAATTTGATTACCTAATAATATTGCTTTCTTTGCTGTGCATACATTTATCAAAAGTGTAGGGAAGAGAAAGTCGTTTATGTCGAGCTCGGTAACAGTTGACTGTGTCATACAGTCTTCAACAGTGAATAAAAAAATCGGTACTTAAGACAGCTCCACCCCGAAACTAATTTCACAGAGCTCATCGATCTAACTGGCTTGTTAGAGTCCAGAAACTTCTATTTAAACAAGTGTTTGAACTGCTGAAACAATGCCGTCTTTCATGTATAGTTCACTTAAAAAAAAAAAATCAGATCGACTTACCAAAATTGAAAAAGGTTTTATGGTCGTCTCCAAGATAAAATGGGAGGATTAAGAGAAGTTGGTAATTTTATTAAATTTATACAGTACTTCCATTCTTGCTCCCTCTTTTGCAGTTAAGAATTACAGCAAACCAATTCTCATATTACTTCAAGTGGAAACTCTGGTTTAGATTCTTAACCATATAAAGGATACTTTTATATGGGATTAACTTCACCGAGAATGGTTTTTCCTATCTTGATATGCTGGTGTCGATGTAAATGATGATTTCGCAAGCATCAGAGAATAAGTCTCTTTATTCTAGCTCATTCGGCCGTTTCTCTTATCTCTTTTGTAAGTTCACCCAGTGACTCCTGAAGTTTTCCAGTCAATTGCTTTAATTATGTAGACTCCTTACCCAAAATAGCATAAACGAACACATTTTTTCCAAATATGGATATTAATAATTTCAAAGAAAGTTAATGTAATTACATTAAGTAAAAATAACGTAAAAGCCTTTGTATGTGCAAAACCTGGGAGATTGGTGACTTGTATTATAGAATTTTGTATGTGATCTCTATTACAGTATAAGCAGGACTGTTTTCTAGCCAAGTCAGTTTTTAGTTATAAAAGTTACGAGTAATATTAAGAAATACAGTGTTTAATTTTACAGTAACTTTATTATCCTTGGAAACCATGGAAGTGAAATAGTTTGTTAAAATATTTAGTATTAAGTTGGGAGTTTTGTTGGCTTTGTACTTAACATTTGATGGTGTGCAGAATGCGCACATTATGGAATTTCACTTTAACTGTCTAAAATTTCCTTTGGGCTCTGAGGTAATTGTAGGAAAGCTGACGCACTTCAGTGTTAGGTTGCAGACAGTTTCCACGGTAGTTCCATCTGTTGATGTGTGGTGTGAGAACCAAAGGCCTCCACACTGTGGCCATCTGTAGAGTAATGGAATCATGCCTGGCTTGAAGAGGGGCACATTCTGGCAATTTAAAATGTATTGTTAAATGTGAGCGTCTCTTATTTACTGAAAAATGAAAATGCATCCTCCCACAGTAGTAAGGCTTCACGTTTATGAACTAAATCTTCCATACCAATGGTTTTCTCTTTTCACTTATTGAGACCACCCTGCAGATAACAGCAGATACCCAGGAATTAGTTATCACATACATAGATGCATGTCATGACTGTTTTATTAAGAAAAACAGTATTGATAGATCTTTGACAGATAGTATTGATGAATCTTTGACAGATACCCTGGAGTTTCTTTTTTTATGTAAAAAAATACTAGGGATATTTTATACTCTTGTGCATATTTATGTTAATAACATTAATATAATTCATATCAATGCCCCCTTTTTAGTTAAATTTTACCCTAATGATGTCAGTGTAGGGGGACAGAGCTATAGCAAATGTTGGAAACTCCTTAAAAAGTGACATGATGTATACGCAGTAGAATACTACTCAGCCATGAAAAGGAACACATTTGAGTCAGTTCTAATGAGGTGGGTGAACCTAGAGCTTATTACACAGAGAGAAGTAAGTCAGAAAGAGAAATATTGCCTGCTAATGCATATATATGGAATCTTGAAAGATGGCTGATGAGTTTATTTGCAGAGCAGACGTGGAGACGCAGGCATAGAGAATAGAGCTGTGGACACGGGGAGAGGGGAGGGGAAGGTGAGATGTGTGGAGAGGGTCATGGAAGCTTACATTACCGTGTGTACAATAGGCAGCCAATGGGAATTGCTGTACGGCTGTGTATCAACCTAGGGGGTGGGCTGATAGAGCATATGGATACCTATGGCTGATTCGTGTTCAGGTTTGACAGAAAACAACAAAAAGCAATTATCCTTCAATTAAAAAAGAAATAAAAATTTTTAAAAAGTGACATGTTAGATAAATGCGTGTGGAGTTAGAGGCTTTTGTGGGGCAGCTACTACTTGAGCTCTGACGTCTTTCTGGTCCTAATCCTTGTCTGTTAGTATCGAAATACGTGAGATTCAGCCATTTAACTGTTATGGGAGAGAAGTGGTCTAACCTGAAGCTTCCCAGTTTTTCTGAAAGGGAGCACACTGGTTAACTGTAAACTACTTATGACATATAAGAAGAATATAAATTACAAATGTGCCTGTGTGTAAACAATACCTGGGTAATATTTACTTTTTCTTCTGTATGAATAGTTTCAAATAGTTTCAAATGAAACGATTCATTTGGATGGTTTTATTTTTATATGGTTTGAAACCACAGCATTCATGTTATTTTCACATAAAATGCCAAGTGAATAATAAATTATTATGATTATTGGATCAGTCGCATAATCTACTATGTTAACTTGGATACAAGCTAGTTGAAGATATTTACTAAGGAATAACCAAAGAGCTGTTAAAATTGCCTGAATAGTAAATATTTTTGAATCTTTTCTCACCTTTTTTCCTCTCAACAATCAACTTCTGATTATAAAAGTGAATTTTTCATTATGTTTTAGGGTCATCTCTTTAACCTGATATGCCATATTTTGGGTTGGAGTTCTTAAATAGAGTCCTGACCTGTTATTTTTCTCTGGCTTTACTTGCTTACACAGGTTTTTTTAAATCTCAGTATTTAGCTAGAACCAATTACTTCATAGATAGTCTGATTTATTTAAGTACTTAGTACATTGTGTACTTCTGTGTTCTTTGGTTTGGAAAACCAAGAGTTGGCTCTATTTCATAGACAAAGATCCATATAATCATTTTAATTCAACTTAAGGTTTTTATGTCATTTAGCTATCTTTTAAGATAATGAAACTTTAAAAAGTTAGATTTTTGACTGTCTAAACTTAGTTTTATTTATAGTGTTGTTTACAAAGAGTTAATATCTTCAGGGCATTAGGAATGTCATGAAGCAAAAGGAGGCTGCATAATTTGGCTAGAAGCTTCATGAACATCATAGTTATCAGCCTGATTCCATGTTTAAACTCTTATTAAAGATTTGAGTAAGAAATTTGCATGACATCTTTGCTCAATGATAGCTGAGAAAGGTCCTGTGCAGAGCAAGCAGTATCAATGGAAATGGAGAAATTTGAAATGACCTTCATCCCAGAGGAGTTGGCTGGATTTTGAGTGCCTTTTTTCATGCTGTCCACTTTAAGGTCAAATCTCTCTGTAGTAACTCCCTTGGTGGTTCTTAGGTTAGTTTACCTCTTACCCATAGCCTCTGCTGCTTTGGGTTAGTCTCTCTCGGTTCCTAATTCCTTCATTCTGGATGCTGAGAAAGAACTTGATCCCAAGCTGTTTGACAGCTTTGCTAGCAACTAAGCAATTCATTTTTGTTGTTCAGTTGCTAAGTTATGTCCGACTCTTTGTGATCCTATGGACTGCAGCATGCCAGGCCTCCTTGTCCTTCACTATTTACTGGAGTTTGGTCAAACTCATGTCCGTTGAGTTGGTGATGCCATCCAACCATCTCATCCTCTGTCATCCCCTTCTCCTCCTGCCCTCAGCCTTTCCCAGCATCAAGGTCTTTTCCAGTTGAGTCAGCTCTTCACATCAGGTGGCCCAAGTATTGGAGTTTCGGCTTCCATATCAGTCCTTCCAATGAATATTCAGAGTTGATCTCCTTTAGGATGGACTGGTTTGATCTCCTTGCAGTCCAAGGGACTCTCAAGAGTCTTCTGCAGCACCTTAGTTCAAAAGCAGCACTTCTTCAGCGCCCAGCCTTCTTTATAGTCCAGCTCTCACATCCATACATGACCATTGGAAAAACCATAGCTTGACTATACTGACCTTTGTTGGCAAAGCAGTTTGTTGTTCAGTAAACCTAATTCTCTTATCTTGAGCTAGTGTCCGTTTGACTCAGGTGGCAAGTTAGAGGTCTAGTTCTGATATAAAATTTATTCATATAACCTATATACTATTCTAAAACTTCACACATATATCAGTTGATTTTTTTTAAGCAAAAATTAGTGCTCCTAACACCTTTGCTTTGTGTTTTATGGACACGTCTATGGGTTTGTAGAATATGTAAATCTGTAAGCAGTTGATTATTTGAAAAGGAGAGCATATTCCAGTCAGTGTTGTTTTCTTTGGACTCCAGTTCCTGAGTGTTCTCTTTACTTTGCCATTCATGCATATATTTGTGAACATTTGAAGCTTTTGAATTCCTCCTCTGTGCCAGTATTCTTAGAGGCAGGATATAAAAGGGAGAATGGAACTGAGATTTATTGATACAAAGTTGCCATTGTGCTTTGTGTTTGGTGCTTACTGTACAGTTTTAGGAATAAGTATTACTGTTTCCCTTTCACAGAAGAGGAAATGGAGGTTCCTTAGCTGGTGTTAGTCATAGGGGACAAAAGAGGAAAGGCATGATACCTTGAGGCGGTAAGAGCAAACACACATGCCCAGGGCTGTAGAGGACTTTGGGAGGCAGGGCCCAGCGCTTCAGGCAGTCTGGTTCTGCCGGATCGAAGGGGCAGGCAGGTGGGGTGATGGAGCCTGCCTTGGGAAACGGTGCTGGAGAGGCTGTCTAGGAGCCAGAGTTCACACGGGCCATTCTGTAGGGAATGGGGGGCTACCGTATAGTCAGAGGCTGGGCTGTGCCACGGTCAGGTTTGCAGTAACAAAGATGGCCCCAGAGTCATGCCCGGATGGTGGTGTGGGAGTTGAGGAGGGAAGGGGAGGCTGGACGGCTACTTGGGAATCTGTTGCTGTAACCACTGTGAAATTTTAAGATCTTAACCCTGGCAGTAGCTGGGACTTTGGGTAGGAGGGGACCGTAGGAGAGAGTGGGCAAATCGGATGCATGAATGAATGGGGGTTAGTGAAGGGACACCACCCTTCAGGATGAGTGGCTTGCTTGATGAAGTGGTAAATTGTGTTTTTCTTTTGAGAAAGGAATGCAGGTTTGAGGTGAGAGAAAAACAGTTCGTAGATTTGTTGACCTTGAGTTCTTTATAAAACATTTAGGTTGTGTAGCAGGTGTATATGATTTTACCCCCTTTCATCTTTATAGGTCATCCTAAGCTATAAGGGCTTCCCTGATAGCTCAGCTGGTAAAGTATCTGCCTGCAGTGCAGGAGACCCTGGTTCGATTCCTGAGTCAGGAAGATCCGCTGGAGAACGGATAGGCTACCCACTCCAGTATTTTTGGGCTTCCCTTGTGGCTCAGCTGGTAGAGAATCCCTCCTGCAAGGTGGGAGACCTGGGTTTCGTCCCTGGGTTGGGAAGATCCCCTGGAGAAGAGAAAAACTACCCACTCAGTATTCTGGCCTGGAGAATTCCATGGATTATAATCTTTCATCTCTATAGGTCATCCCTTTATTATGTATTATTTATCTCTTCTTGCAACTAAAGATTTGAAGCTTATTTTCTACCTCTGTGTAGGACCAGCCGTGTTCATTCTGTCTCTTGTTTCATTGCAAAAGGAAGTTGTGAATCCATGTACACTCTTCTCTAATATGAAAAATCCATAAACTTGATTATTTTCTGAAGCTTTGGTGAGGATGAATTGGTTAGTAAAACAGGTATTCATGTGCTGTGTGCAAAATGGCCCATTGAACAACTAGATATAATAGCCCCTTCATCAGAAGTTAATGAATTTGCCCACTTAACTGATTGAAAAATATCACCATTATTCATAGACAGTTAAACTTTCCATTATATTAGTATTTGCCAAAGGAAGGCATTCTTATAATTAGCAAGGTGATAGCCATAGGTGCATTAAAGAAATACAACAGAAGTCTAACTTATATTGACAAAAATCTTTATTAAGTTACTAAACCTTTTCTTCTACTGTGTGTGCTTGCGGGCCCAGTTGCTTCAGTCGTGCCTGACTCTTGGCAGTCCCATGGACTGTAGCCCGCCAGCTCTTCTGTCCATGGGATTATCCAGGCAAGAATACTGGGGTGGGTTGTCGTGCCCTCCTCAGGGATCTCCCCAACCCAGGTATCAAACCTGCATCTCCTCCATTGCAGGCGGACAGGCATTTTCTTTACCTTTGAGTGTAAACTACTTTATAGAGATGCTTTTTTTACTTACACCTTTTACTTTCATGCATTGGAGAAGGGAATGGCAACCCACTCCAGTATTCTTGCCTGGAGGAGAATCCCAGGGACGGGGGAGCCTGATGGGCTGCCGTCTATGGGGTCGCATAGAGTCAGACACGACTGAAGCGACTTAGCAGCAGCAGCAGCAACATTCAAAGGTCAAAGGTAGTTGAATACCTAGACAAAATGGAAGGAACCGAAAAGGAGCATAAAAGGGAAAGGAAGCTACGTGAAACTTAACAATAGCGATAGTTTGAATTTGAGACTTTGAATTGTCGTTTTTACCTGTTTTGATGGCATTGCGCAATGGCGAAGGTAAGATACCTTGTTTGTGAACTCTCGTGATAGGAGTTTGTCCTGTCTCTCTCACTACTCTTGGAGATTCTGCTTTTTTCTGATATTAATTTACTTTGTGTCTCAAATCATGATCATGCTGCCGTGGCTTTTCTCTCTTTTCTTGCTTATCTCATTTCTTTCCCAGTACAGTAAGTTTCAATGTTTTTTCCCTCTGCTTATCTCTGAGTCCCATTATCACAGGAAATATTAATGGGCCTGTACTTTGTCCCTTAGATGAGACCTAAGCTGCTCTGACTTTGAGAGGAAAGGCAGGCCTGCCCTTGGCCTTCCCGCCTTGCCCCTTTCTTGGTGGCCTCCAGAAGGCTTTTTGCAAAACCTGAGCCTCAGAAGAACCGTGCTTAAAACCCACTGTACGGCTGCTCAGCTACATGGCTTTGCTTAATGATTTCTGGCTCAGTTAATACTATGTGGAATGACTGGTAGGTGTTTAGGTATTGATTTCATAGAACTAGATGACAGACTTGAAGAGAGTTTAGTTCTCCTCTGTGCCTTCAGGTTAAAATGTTCCAGACCCAGCTGCATGTTTTCTCATCTTTAAATCTGAAGTATTTCTGTATTATTTTCTTGTGCCTTAAATTCTAGAAAAGCAGCCCTCCACTTGTGTTTTGGTTTAATTTTATTCGTTTTATTTTGCATACCTACTCTTTGAAGGTAAAGAACTTTTTCAGTTAGAGCAAACAAACAAACAAAGCCCACAAAATTATAGACCTAGAAGAATGGGTAATTTTGAAGTTGAGAGTTAGCAGAGTGAATTACATGTTTTGGCCACCTATTGTCTAAGCATATATGATAATTCCCTTGCTTATGGCACTGGTGGCAGAGAATCAGGGTAAATGAGGTGAACTGAAGCAGGGGGAACAGTGGCTGCTTACCCTTGGAATTCATCTGGGGAAGGTGTGTGTGTAGAGCTTGAGGCTAGCAGCGATGCTAGGAAGCAGGGTAAGCCCTCTATGAGTCACTCAGAGTCTCGTGGCCCAGTATAGACTGTTGGCCCAATATAGACGATTTGGTGTGGGCGAGGGTGGGGATGGAGCTGGAAACGGCTGTCCAAGCAAGGGTTCTGTCTGTGTGACTCACATCCTGTGATACACAGCTGGCCCCTTAATGCTGCTGCGTGGCTTTGCGAGCCTTCACGATGACTGATCGAGTGGAATGTAGTAAGAGTGTTCCCCAGTTTCTAGAAAACTCTCAGCAGTTATCTCTTCTTCACAGTGCTAGGACGTGAGGAGACACCCCTGTCTCTTTTTTCCATTCTTCACCTCATTTTCTTCAGGATCAGGGGTCAAATGTCTCTCTTTTCTAAGGCAAACCCCTCCTGTCTCCTGTTCTTAATCTCTTCCCTATTTTTAACTTCTCTTATTACTGGCAGCTTCTTCAGAGCCTGTAAACTGGATAAAGTGTTTTTTAAAGTGTGTTTTTAGAAAAATACATGTATATGTAAAACCCCACCTGTGTGTAGGATGGGAGTTCACAGAGATGCTCTGCCTCTCAATTCAGTCGTCAGTGTCCTTCAGCCAGACTTTCTCCACCACCAGAGACCTCCTGGTTGCCAGGCCCAGTGGACCCTTTCCCACCTTTTCTCTCACGTGGCTCACGCCCTGTTTGCACACTGCCTTTTCTTCCTTTCCTTGCTTTGGCTTCTGTTCCATCACCTTCTTTAGATTTTATCTTTTTGCCTTTGGGAGGCTGAATAGCATCCTAGTCAAGAGCCCACAGTCCCGTGGCCTGTGTTCCGTCCCAGCTCTGCTGCTTGTTTGCTTGCCGGTCACTTGAGTGACCTGCCAAACCCTTCTAAGCCAGCGTGTTTCTTCACCTGTGAAATGGGGTTTCACTGAGAGGACCCCGGGAAGCTCTGAGCTCATTGCTGCTCTCGCTGATATTATCTGCTCTCCTGATTGTCAGTGACTTTCCCTTCTCCTCTGGCTCTTCTTTCCATTCCATTAGTATTGTCTTTGGTGACAGGCGCCACGCACAGCTCCAGTTACTGCTGAAGTGCCCCAGCAACTGACAAGCCTGCTGTTGGTTCAGCTTGTGGAGAAAGGCAGAACCAGCCATCCTCTTCCCTTTCCAAAAAGCAAGTCATCCTGAATGGCTTCCTTCTGCCTTGGCCCCAGCCCAGCTGCCCTTGCCTTTCTATTTCTCCTGCTCCTGACTTCAATCAGGTCCGTTTTAAGCGTCTTCTGTTTAGTCATTTTTAAGCCAGTCCTTCTGTCTCCACTCTTGCACAGTTCTGTCCTGTTCTCCCCGCTGCTGCCCGGCGGAGTCAACTTTGTTCTTCCCTGGTTGCTGAAATGCCCTCCAGGGGCTTCCCTCGGCGACCAGGGAAGTCTGGCTTTGTAGCTTCCAGCCTTCCTTTCCCCTCTGTGGTGACGACCTTTCCCTTCTTTCTGTTTCTCTCCAGTCTTCCTGCTTGTTTCAGGCTGTTGAAATGCTTAACCTCTTGTCCAGAGTGCCACGGTGGTTCCTTCTCTCACATCTGTATGCCCCTTGAAATACTTGCCTGCCCTTCGCTGTTTTCCTGAGCCTGCCTGGCAAAATCACAGGCATCTCTTCAGATGCTGGGGGGAGGTTTCTCTTTCTTTTCTTTATTTTTGACACATTTCAAACTTTTTATTTTATATTGGGATATAACCAAGTAAGAATGTTGTGATAATTTCAGGTGAACAGTGAACAGGCTCAGCCATACATATACATGTATCTATTCTCCCCCAAATTCCCCTCCCATCCAGGCTGCCACAGAAAATGGAGCAGAGTTCACTGTGCTATATAGTAGGTTGATCCGTTTTAAATACAGCAACGTGCACACGTCTATCCCAAACTCCTTAGCTGTCTCTTGCTATGGGAAAGGTTTTCTGATTTCTTTTCTTCCCACTTTTCCCATCTTAGTCCCTCCTTTGTGTGCTCACGTCACCCTGATGGAACTTTTGTGTGAATATACTCTATTGCACTTGATTATTTACATGTCTGTCATTTTCTCTTAGGGGATCATGACTTTTTCCTAGTGGTGAGTGGCATGAGGAAGCCATTCAGAAAATGGTTTTGAAAGAATAAAAAGCAGAGAGGTGAACTAAGTCATTCAAGTTCTCACACTGAGAAAACCCATGGTGTTTATTCGTTTTTGTGATGATATTGATGGTATCTTTCTCACCGATTTGAAGTGGTCTTACTAAACAGAAATTGCAGTTGGACTTGAGAGAAATAACTTTACTAACCCATACTAATTTTGAAGGGCCGTTTCCTAAGATCTTAACCAGTTTTTCTCCCAACCTAATGTACTTTTTAAAAGTCCATTGAACCATTTGAAGCTTCCGGTTTCCAGCCATTTCAGATGCTAGTTGCAAGTCCAGACTGTCACCGGACTGATTGCCTATAGATTGGAGTTTCCAGTGACTGCATCACTGGCTTATAGAACTCAGAGAAACATTTTACTTACGAGGTCACTGGTTGATTATAAAAGGATACAACTCAGGAACAGCCAGATGAAGAGATACATAGGGCAAGGTATCCGGGAAAGAAAGCATCGTGTGTCATTTATGGGGTCTGGAGAGCTCGGGTACCATAGTCCTTTATGTCTCAGTGCAGAAGAGAATTTAGTGAGAGGTAAAGTGATTTATTAGAATAGGACTCTTGTGAAGCTTACAAGTGGATGGGGGAGAAATGCCATGCCGAGAATTTACTGGGCTGCAGTTTTATAATCAAAGGAAGAGTAGGGAGAGGGAGAAGACTTCTTTGTCTTCCTCCAGTAAACATCATGTTTCCATCATCAGCTCCTCCTCCAGGGTGGGCAGGGGAGTTTTCTCATCCCTACGTGGTCAAGCCAGGTCCACAAATTATTGTTTTCCACCTGTGAGGAGAGGGTAGGGGTGGGGATGAAAGTTGCTACCAGTCAGTAGTCTGGGTTGGGAGATCGAACTGGGCAACATCTCTTCTCTGGGATTATATACTTTTGGCCACATCTTTATAGCACTAAGGTCTTCCTGTAGATTCTCTCAAGGCTAACTCTGTTTAGAGGAAAGAAGAGTCTTTCTTCTTTCTTTGAATGAGAGAAAACTGCTGTTAGAAAAATATTCTCACAGTTGTTAAAATGTAAGGAAGAATTTCAAGACTATTGCAGTAAGGGTCATGACTATCTCAGTAGAAGAGAGAGATTGGGTTCAAGTGCAAATAGAGCAAAGGAAGCTGGGGATATATAACCATTGAGCAGACTGAGGGCACCAGTGGGTGGGGAGTTACTGAGAGGAGACATCAAGGGCAGAGGGGTTCTTTTTGAACTGGCCTAATAGGATTAAATTAAAAGACGCTCACTCCTTGGAAGGAAAGTTATGACCAACCTAGATAGCATATTCAAAAGCAGAGACATTACTTTGCCAACTAAGGTCTGTCCAGTCAAGGCTATGTTTTCCAGTGGTCATGTATGGATGTGAAAATTGGACTGTGAAGAAGGCTGAGCGCCGAAGAATTGATGCTTTTGAAATGTGGTGTTGGAGAAAACTCTTGAGAGTCCCTTGGACTGCAAGGAGGTCCAACCAGTCCATCCTAAAGGAGATCAGCCCTTGGAAGGAATGATGCTGAAGCTGAAACTCTACTACTTTGGCCACCTCATGTGAAGAATTGACTCATTGGAAAAGACTGATGCTGGGAGGGGTTGGGGGCAGGAGGAGAAGGGGACTATAGAGGATGAGATGGCTGGATCGCATCACTGACTTGATGGATGTGAGTTTGAGTGGACTCCAGGAGTTGGTGATGGACAGGGAGGCCTGGTGTGCTGCAGTTCATAGGGTCTCAAAGAGGTGGACATGACTGAGCAGCTGAACTGAACTGAATAGGATTCGTGCTAAAGGCAGTCCACAGATTCATTCGTCAAAGATGGAAGAGGAGGAACTTGAATAGTTACTAAGTATTGGGGGGATTCTCTGTAAACTGACTAGGCAAGATTCTTGTGCAACTAGGCTTGGCAGGCTGATGCCAGCACTTGTCAAAAAGAAGGCTCTGAGGTTTCTGTCTAAAGTTTGGTCAAGGAGAGAATCTGTCTCCTGAATCTCAAGTGCTACTTCAGGAGGTGTAATTCATTCCACTGAAGAGAGGTCACTGAGCTGACCTCTGGTGCTGTGTCCCATGGAAGTTCTTCCCCAAGGATAGTGCTCTTTTTTTGGTCATCTTTTTTTTGTTTGTTTCATTGACTGATGTTTTGATATTGTTGGCAAATGCAGCAATTGGATGTTAAGGTAGAAGAGAATTTTTTTCCTTGTAGGAGATTGCGCTTCCATGCCTTCATAATAAAACACAAGTGATTATAAACCAGACAAGTATTCTCAACCTCCATTCCTTGTAATTGTTGATTTCTCAGTTTTAGATGGAACTTTGCCAGGCGCTGTGAGGTACTTCAGGAACATTTATTGGTAAAAATAAATCCTGGGAGCCTCCTTTTATCACAAGATAAAAATTTATGGCTCAGGATCAGTGAAGCCTTTGGATTCTAAGGATCTAATGATATAAACAATTTTTTAAATATTAAAATACTTGGATGATTAAAAGTACTATATATGCTAAAATAGGAAATTTTATAAATAGAATATTCTGATAATTCTAATATATCTTTATACAACTCTAAATTCAGAAATTTGTATTCTTCAGGCACATGAGCAACTGAGTATCTTTTGCCGAACCTTCAAATCCCTAAGAGATAGGACTAGATGTATTAAAAGCATCGCTTAGAGTTGAGTGCTTAGAGTAAGGCTTCAAATTCTAATACAAGCTGAGCATGCATGCAGATCAAAGTGATGAGAGGCTGAATGGGAAACAAGCCTGTAAGGAAGCGCCCTCCGTGAACCAGGACAGGGTGGTGGGGCTTGCGCACTGGGGCGGTGCCTGCAGGCGGGACACCAGCCTTCCCACTCCTGGGAGTGCAGGTGGGCCCGGAGGGCGCATGCGCTGAATCCGTGCGCTGCTGATCCACGTTGTAATGGTGTATTTCCCATTTCAAATGAAGCTATGTATCTTACTAAATTAATGTAAAGTCTGAACATGATACAGAGGAAATTTATGCTGTCTGTGGTCTTAGTCATACCATTAATAATAAATAATGTTCCCGAGCCAGGTTCTCAGAGGCACCGTGACTGACTTCCCTGGATTCGATGAGCGGGCCGATGCAGAAACTCTCCGGAAGGCTATGAAAGGACTGGGTAAATTCAGCCTTCTTTTTGTTCTAAACAAAAATGTGACACTTGTTTTTCTGAACAAAAAGTCTTGTTTTACAGTAAGACTAATTTTAGAACATTTTGAGCTGAATGTACATAGAAGGAATAGGTAATTAAGATAACAAAAATAATGACTAACCATCAACATTCAGTCTGTAGAACTGGACAGGAGTTAAATTCAGCCTCTTTATTTTTTTAGCTTTCAGCTTTACCTGCACAGTAGCTGATTGAGTAGAGCCAGGCAGACATATCTGAGAGTGATGAGATGTGTAGCCTTTTGCTGTCAGTGTCCGATTAGATATCTGGTTCTATAAGTGTCTTACATCCCACTATCTTCTCTCTTGCTGGTTTTTTTTTTTTTTTTTTTTTTTTTTTCCCTTTTGGAAACTTCTCACATGGGAGTTCCCACAGATAACTGCTCCCCTCGTGCTCAGGCACCTCCCACACTAATGTCCATGTGAACGGCTCCATCTTTCTCAGTCTTGCTGCTCTGACCCCAACGCTCTGCGTTCTGAGTGTCACGTGAGGCCTCCTGCTGTAGCAGGACCAGGGCAGGCCTTCTGGTCTTGCATGGCCTTCCCTGGCGTTCCAGCCCACTTTCTCCGCCAGCTCACATCACCGCCTGGTGTGTCCCCTGATCCAGCTGCTGTCCAGTGATGAGGAAAGACCTGCATCTTCCTACTGCTGAGCTTTCCCTGAATTCTAAAAGCCAGTTTCCCTTCTTTATATCACTGTCAAAAGCCTGTCAAAATCTTTTCATCCTTTAAGAGTCTTTTGGGTGGGATTTACCTTTTCCAAGAAGCTTTTCCCAAAACTGTCTTCCACTGCTTATCAGCTTAGAGAACCTCCTCTGAACCCCTGTGTAACACCTAGGACCTCTCCTAAGGTCCTTGTCACATTCTACCTTAGCTTGCG
The DNA here is from genome assembly GCA_006410615.1 of Neotragus moschatus. NCBI lineage: Eukaryota > Metazoa > Chordata > Mammalia > Artiodactyla > Bovidae > Neotragus > Neotragus moschatus. Next base: position 155,959 of record SJYA01000873.1, read on the forward strand.
ATTATTTGTATTTTTTTTTTTCCCCTACATTGTTTGTAACTTGAAACCAGGGTCTGTATCTTTCCTCCTTTCTCAATATCCTATAACTCCCAACACATTGTGCCTTGTGAAGAAGTGTTATTTGAATAACTTTTGTTTCAAGAAAAAAATAAGGGCATTAGTTTTTAAAAAGTGAGAAGAATTTTTGCATCTACTTTATCATGTTTATGGGTAGGATGCATTGTTGGAAATAGTAACATTTTCATGTTGTAAATTTTGCATTTTAATAAATGGTTTAATAAAATATTTTTTTATGAGGCAAGGAATTGAAGTGACTGGGGATCTGGTTACAAAGGTTTTTGAGAGAGGGGGCACAGGAGCCAAGGTGTAATGGTTCAAGTGTAATTGCAGGCACGGATGAGGAGAGCATCCTGACTCTGTTGACGTCCCGCAGTAATGCTCAGCGCCAGGAGACTGCTGTGGCTTTTAAAACTCTGTTTGGCAGGGTAAGGCCGTACTTCATCCCAAGGTCGAACTGTGCCAGCAGCTTTATCTTTTAAGACTGGTTTGAAAATCTACTGGTATTCTTTTGTAAATATCATTTATTTTATGATCCTGACATCCCGTTCCCCCCTTTTTCCAGTTTCTTAGTTATGAGCTGTTGGTTAAGATGCTCACCCAGCTTACTTTCATGTGATTGATTTTCCTTGCTTGACACCATAAGTCACTGAAAGATCTCATGATGCTAACAGCCCTCTTCCCTTCTGTGTTTCATAGTCAGGATTGTTGTATTATCTCCCCAGGTGTAAACCTGTATTGCAGCGTGTTTTGTAAGGACGCAGTCACAGTCTGGTTCCATTGGAGTGATGTTTTAATAAATGAATTTTAATTCATTGGTTTAAATGTTCTTACTTGAATGACAACTCAAAACTAAATTTGTTACTAAGTGAATTAGTACAGAAATGAAAAGCTGAATGTACTTTTGTTATTCTGACAATTTTTGTTCATTATTTCTAGAAACAAATAAAAAGGGGAAAAAAAGAAAGTATTTTAAACACAAGTTCTGTTTACCTGTGTCCTGAAACTCAAATGGATGCGAAGTACTGCTTTTATCTTTGAAATTACACAAACAAGTTCTCCATTATAGCAACTGTCCTGCAGTAGTCAGGGGCATAGTAATGAACATAATCTCTTATGTCCTGAAATACATAATCCGTTATGTTTTAGAACATATTCTGTATTAGAACATAGTATGTTTTGTATTATAATATTATTAAATATGGAGAGAAGAGAAAACATTGTTTTGTTTAGATTCAACAGGCCAAATTTTGTTCCTTGTAAAAATGCATTTATGATTTTTGGTGGGGGGTATTTTTTTGCAATAGACATGGTTCTCAGAACAGTATTTTAAAAATATTTTTAGCTTACTTTAAAAATTGTCAGTTTTTAAAATCTCTGAAAGTAAGAAAAAACATCTTAAAACAAATACCTTGACACATGAGTGTCTTTACTTTGCTCACATGGTAGGTCAGATGTCAAAAGTACATCATGCAAAGCTATAGGGTATTGTTAATCTCCTGCATCTTACCTGGAGATAGCAACGTAAAGAATTCATTAGTGCAAAGGGTTGTTGTTCATGTTTAAGAAGAATCTCCTTAAGGTTTCTACCTGGTTCACAACTTTATATTTTCTGTGTGCTAGGACCTTCTGGATGACCTGAAATCAGAACTGACTGGAAAATTTGAAAAATTAATCGTGGCTCTGATGAAACCCTCTCGGCTTTATGATGCCTATGAACTGAAGCATGCTCTTAAGGTAAAAAGATGAGTGGAAGGAACATTCTTGTCATGAGCAATATTATTTTGTGTTGGTAATTACTTGATGGTGTTTTTTATATTTGGAGAAGGCAATGGCACTCCACTCCAGTGTTCTTGCTTGGAGAGTCCCAGGGATGGGGGAGCCTGGTGGGCTGCCGTCTATGGGGTTTTTTATATTAAAACAGATTTCACTTAGGATTTCTTGAAGGACAGAATTGTAGGAGGCAATAAGAAAAGGAGGGAAAAAAATGACATGTATGTTATTTAACCTTTTTGTATAGTTAACTCAATAATGTTTTTTTAATTTTTAATATATTTTACAGACTTTTATGTTTTATTTCGTGCTTGTTTCCTAATTTTGAGATATGTTTTCAAAATGTTACAGATTAGTTATTCAGTCCTTTAGTTTGGAAAGTTACCTGATTAGGAAACAATATTGTCAATAGTTTTAGCTTAAAAGATGAAGTTTTGAAGTGAAGAGAACTTTGGGACTTTGAGATAAGAAAGATTTTCTAGTACCCTTTTGTACTTTTCTGTACTTCTGAATACTAAAATGAAGCATTTGGTAAGCTTGATATAATTTCATTGTAGCAAGTAACTTAAATGTGTATTTCCTTGCCTCCTGTTTGGAATGTTGTGTAAAATATGGCTACATTGAATCATTTGTTTAGGTTTACGGGAGTGGAAATAACTCAGCCCTTAGTATCTAGATTTTGGATGAGCAAACTGAAATTAACAACTAGATCATCACTTAGCTCAGGTGGAGGGAAGAGAGGGCTTGTCAAGTTAGAACCTTTCTATGCTGCTTCATTTTCTTACAGTGATTCTCGGGAATAAAGAGAATCTTTTTTCAGCCTTCTGAAATGTTAGTAGTAACTAAAATTTTGCCAGAGCATAAACCTAGTTTTTTTCAGTGTTTCATTTTTGGTAAAGAAACAGAAATATAAAGAAATCAAGTCTTCAGTATGTTGTCTTTTAAAATTAAGTTCAGCTGCGTCGTTGCTTGTTATCTTCTAGTTTAGCAGTGTAGATAAGACTTTCATCAGGAAGGGGAACAGACTACAATTACTCTTCAAAACTACAGACAGCAAGTGCCAGTTCCTTTATACTGATCCAATAACTGGTTCCTAGTAACTAAGCCACGCTACATTTATTGTTACCTTCGTTATAGAATTTCCCTGTGATCCATAGAGCACTTAATTTGAGGTCAGAGCTGCTTATGCTTTGAGGTATATATGACTTAAGTATCAGTGTTCATCTGTGTAAATTAATGTAAATTTTTCATTTTAATCTTTTACTATTTTTATTATTTCCTGTTTCATTAAAATGTTTCTCATTTTTAAACTATTTAGAATTAAACTGATAAAATTACAAATTTGTGTGATCTGTTATATATTATGTATACACATAACATACAATAAACATTTTTTATTAGACAAAAAATGATAAAATTGTCTTTAGAAAGAAAATTAATATGAAATTTTGTATTTCTATAACTAATAGAACCCATATACAAGAAGTGAATGTTATGTTGGATAATATTTCTGTATGTTTGCAATTTGAATAACAGCTATTCTGGGAAAATCCCTTTCTTTTTAATCTTATTAGCATGTTTTTTTTTTTTTTTTAAATTCTGTAAAAAATAAATCTCCAAACAGGGAGCTGGGACAGATGAAAAAGTCCTGACAGAAATTATTGCGTCAAGGACACCTGAAGAACTGAGAGCCATAAAACAAGTTTATGAAGAAGGTAAATGTTTCGAATTATATTTCCCTTCATTTCTGCTGTCACTGTTTCATTTCTCCAAAGTAAATGCAATTCTTCAGTGTTCCAGGTCAGCCATCCACAAATGGATGCGTGAATGGTTGAGTAAACAGATGAGCAACAATTCAAAGTAGTTTCTTTTTCAGGAGGAAAAGACTGCCTTTTTTCAGTACCTGTAACTATTCTAGTATTTGTAAGACCCTTCTGATGAGGATGGAGCTTATTTTCACACAGGATTTACAGTCGGTGTAGGAATATACAGGTTGTCTCTTTTACACTAAATTTAAGATGTAAGTGGTCTTTCTTCTTTAAAAACATTGCTTTGTGTTACTAGAAGTTAAAAGTTACTGAAAAGAAAACCTCGCCCAAATCAGAGGTGATAGTGTCTGAGTACGTGGATGTTGCTTTAGCTAAGCACAGTACTTGAGTACTCTGCATTTTGACTTTTCTTTTTGGTGTATTTTTTCTTTTTTTAAAAAAATAAATTTGTGTGTGTGTGTAAAAAAAAATCTTTGATTTGATCTGAAGCATATCCTGTTAATGGAACCAAAAGAATGTAATGAAAAGTAGAAGTAGAGTTCTTTTCTCATCAGATTTTCCATAGAGGACTCTGCCCTCTGCCTGGCTGAGGAGGATCAGACTGTCCAGGCTGTCAGCTCAATCAGCAGGCCTCCAGGCCTAGCACCTGCAGCTTGGGAAACAGGTTCCTGACTCGCCGTTAGTTTGTTCATCGTAGAAATGACACTGGGACCCAGCTAATTAGGACTGTGAGCTCTGTGGCGACTAAATAATGACCTTTGGAATTGCTGGATCTTCCTTTCCTGCTCCTGTTTTTATTGTTGGATAGGGCCAAGCCACTAAAGCAAAGGGGATATATGTATCTCAGCTGCATCTGATCACTGTTGGTTCTTACCTGGTATAATATTCAGCTGTCTCTTTCCGGGGATGTTGACACTGATGAGTGAGCCTTTGTACTGCTGGATGGCAGATATGGTGCCCTAAGAGCATAGTAACTGTGTGGTCCGTCCTTTCCCTGTGTTCGTGTGCACTAGCCCTGTGTCCAGCAGTGTATTGGCTGTCATGAAGGATGCAAAAGATGCTCCTGTCCTCAAGGAGTTTGCAGTCTGTTTCTGATGGGACTTAGAAAAACTTCAAGAGTTAAAGGCTGCTGCTGCTGCTGCTGCTAAGTCGCTTCAGTAATGTCCGACTCTGTGCGACCCCATAGATGGCAGCCCATCGGGCTCCCCTAGTAAAGGTCAAAACGTGTTTAATGCAAGAATTCACTCAGAGAAGAGAAGTCATTGTGGCTTTGGGTATGGAGGGAGGCTTCATAGTGCAGTTGGACACTGAGCCAGGGTTTCCAGACGGGATAGGCTTTGCATGGGTGAAGTGGGCATTTTCAGTCCCATGCACCCCCTGAGTGCCGTGGTATGGAGACAGGGTTGAGGGACAGAGAGAGCCTGACTGGTAGGGGATATGCATGTCCACAGTGGAGACAGGCTAAATGGAACAGCTGCAGTCATCCTCTGTTATGGGTGGTCTTGTACGGCTAGAGTAGAAGCTTGCGCATGCTTCAAAGGCACTGTAAGCTCCTGAATGGATGGTGGGGGGACAGAAGGGACAATTGAGGGACGGGGGAGACTTGAATTAAGGGACTGATTACGTAGCTGTATTAGGGGAGGTAAGCTGGCCAATTGTGGCTCAGCCTAGGTTGGTGGGAGGTATGAGGCAAATACATCAGAAAGAGGAGAAATACTTAAAAGCATTTGACGGTTGATTATATATGTATAGGTGTTGGTGTAAAGGAAGGAATAAAAAATGTCATCAAAGTTTTTGTATTTGAGCAACTGATTGAAATAGATATATATCTCTTTTGTACTTCTAGAAGGAGAAGTTTCAAGCTTTTAGAGTTTGTCTCCTTTCAAATAATGAAGTATTTCAATGCCTTGGAGTAACAGCTTCAGTGGGCTCAGGGGTAAAGCACCTGCCTGCCAATGCAGGAGATGCAGGTGTGATCCCGGGGTGGGGAAGATCCCCCGGAGAAGGAAATGGCAGCCTACTCCAGTATTCTTGCCTGGAGAATTCCATGGACAGAGGAGCCTGGTGCGGTATCGTCCATGAGATTGCGGAAGACTCCATTAGCGACAGACTTTCACTTTCAGTACCTTCTGTAGCTGTTCCTTTAACAGTAGCTGGTAGAGAGACAGTGAAAGGTGCCTCTGGACTTGTGCAAATCCTGATTCTCCCCTTTGCTGTGGTTTTATGTTGAACAGCTGGAAATAGAGGGGAGAGAGACATATTTAAAAATATCCCTGCTGTCTCTCAGAAATAACTCTGTTGCAGAGGAGAAATATCTTGTTAGGGAAAGGCCATTCCTCAAAGGAAAAAAATTCAGAATATTAGAGAATGGGAGACCTTAGTAGGAAATGAATCATGTAAAATATTTGAAAGGAAAGCAAAGCAAAAATTTGAAGTTACAATTGATTATATTTTAGAGGCTTTCCAGCATCATCCGGTATCTACAGATGAATAGCTGCATTGGTTGAGAACATTTCTAAAAGACTCAGTCATGACTTAGATTTGAACCAAATGCTTTTGGGAGACTGTTTTCATCTAGCCTCTCACTCAAAGCATTTACCCTTCAGTCTAGAGCACTCAGAGGAGGGTAAACTATTATGCTAATCAAATAGTCCTTCTTTCATGTCTCTTCCATTTGATTCATGCGGCAAGATACCCTTTTCTAGTTGACAGAAGCTGTAAATAAGTGACATTATTCTCTTGCAGAGTATGGCTCGAGCCTGGAAGATGATGTGGTGGGAGATACTTCAGGGTACTACCAGAGGATGTTGGTGGTCCTCCTTCAGGTATTGGCTAGAGACTATTTGTGGTTTGACTAAAAATCTAAAGCTGGACTAGTCTGAAATTGGTTAAGTAAGGTCACTTAAAATTCTTGTAATTATTTCTGGTACTTGCTTCATTCTGGCTGTGTGGTGCCAGTGTTTGTTTGTGTTTCAGCATATCTGACCTGAATTCTTAATAGCTAACTCCTAGTTGCTTTTTTTTTTTTTTAAATACCACTATCCTCTTGTATTCATAGATTTTAAAACCAAAAGGGTTAGGTTGGTCTTGAACAGTGCTTGTGTGATAACCTAAAATGTTGCAGAATTGGTAAGATCTTAATAAAAGCATATTATTCCTAAGAGGAAAAGCTCTATGTGCATAACCATCTGGTAGAACTGTTGCTTTTTTTGAATGAAAATGCTCATGTCATCCAATAATATGACATCTCTCTTCTAGGCTAATAGAGACCCTGACGCTAGAATTGAAGAAGCACAGGTTGAACAAGACGCTCAGGTAAGTGAGGCTTAGGTGATGACTTTGAAAAGAAAACCATGCTAATGGAAAACCATTACGTCGTATGCTACCTGCTAAGTCACTTCACTCATGTCCTACTCTGTGCGACCCCATAGACAGCAGCCCACCAGGTTCCCCGTCCCTGGGATTCTCCAGGCATGAACACTAGAGTGGGTTGCCATTTCCTTCTCCAGTGCATGAAAGTGAAAGTGAAGTGGCTCAGTCGTGTCCGGCTCTTTGCGACCCCATGGACTGTAGCCTACCAGGCTCCTCCATCCATGTGATTTCCCAGGCAAGAGTACTAGAGTGGGGTGCCATTGCCTTCTCCATAATGTCTTATAATAGCATCTAAAAGTNGTGCATGAAAGTGAAAGTGAAGTGGCTCAGTCGTGTCCGGCTCTTTGCGACCCCATGGACTGTAGCCTACCAGGCTCCTCCATCCATGTGATTTCCCAGGCAAGAGTACTAGAGTGGGGTGCCATTGCCTTCTCCATAATGTCTTATAATAGCATCTAAAAGTAACCTAATGGGTTATTTACAAATCAGAAGACACTTGTAAGTGAATGTCGCTCATTTTGATCTGGACAACAAGATATTTTATCCTAAAGCTGAAACAGAAAAAATTAAATTGCATATAAATATTGAATTCCTCCTGGATGTGTTACTTTTCTTTAGATTATGGAACACTCCCAAACTAGAGAATTTTACAAGAAAACCGGGTGTTATGAATGCTACCGGCAATGTGGCAATTTCTTGGCAGGAAAGGGCAAACAAGAAAAAATAAAGTATTTTAGTGATACATGGTATTTTACTACGTAAGAGATGACACATTATTGTAGTATTTGAAGATTCCATCTCCTTTTCCTTGATAGAATTGTAAATGGAATTGTCCTTTCGTCAGTTGCTCTTCAGCGACTCCCTAATGAAATTTTTGTACCTAAGTTGCTTTTAAATCCCATTGTAGTCTGAATGTGGTTTGTAAAGTAGTCAAATGTAGGAAATAAGTTCGGAAATAAGTAGTCAAATATAGGAAATAAATGTTGGGAAATTTGAAACACAAGACCTGAAAACTGGGAAATGTTAATAAAGGAATTACTTGGGTACCTAGAAGCACATACCAGACTCCTGTCTCTCTGGTCACGATTACCATGTAGGCTTACCTCGGAGATAGTGTGGGTTTCGTTCTGGACCACCACCCTAAAGTGACTATCAGTTCAGTTCAGTCGCTCAGTGGTGTCCGACTATTTGCTACCCCATGAATCGCAGCACGCCAGGCCTCCCTGTCCATCGCCAACTCCCGGAGTTCACTGAGACTCACGCCCATCAAGTCAGTGATGCCATCCAGCCATCTCATCCTCTGTCGTCCCCTTCTCCTCCTACCCCCAATCCCTCCCAGCCTCAGAGTCTTTTCCAATGAATCAACTCTTCACATGAGGTGGCCAAAGTACTGGAGTTTTAGNAATTTTCCACAGTTGATTGTTATCCACACAGTCAAAGGCTTTGGCGTAGTCAATAAAGCAGAAATAGATGTTCTTCTGGAACTCTTGCTTTTTTGATAATCCAGTAGATATTGACAATTTAATCTCTGATTCCTCTGCTTTTTCTAAAACCAGCTTGAACATCTGGAAAAGATATGAATATGCATTCTACTTCTGCTTCATTGACTATGCTAAAGCCTTTGACTGTGTGGATCACAACAAATAGAAATTCTTAAAGAGATGATGTTGGGGTCCTTTAATGGACCGGAACCTGGTGGTCTGGAGTCGACGATAAGAAAGTGAAAGAGAGAGCCACAGGGAGGGAGAGAGACAGAGAAAGAAAGAAAGAAAGACACGGGGACCCGTGGTCTGATGGAGCAAAGGTGCTTTAGTGATCTTTCTGTGAGTATATATAGGCTGTTGTACAAGAAATTTCTTTTGACAATGATAAAGATCAGAAAACCAAATGTACAGCAACCATTACCAAGGGAACACGAGATTAACAATGGTCACAAGTTCAGGAGACAATCCATATCTCAAGAAAGAGGATCAAGACTAAGCAGTTTTGTTGTAAGGAGAATGTTTACTGAAGGAGATTCAAGCCTGTCTCATCCTATGACCTCAGTCCTAGGAGCAGCGTTCTGCTTCACTGGTTTCTGTTAACAGAAACTAATAAGGAACAGAGGACTTAGGAGAAACAGCACATAGGAATCCTGTTAAACATTCCCTGAAAATTCCCCCTTATTTATTTATAATATTTGTGAAAAGAGTTTTGACTGTTTGAGTTTGTTTAGTTTTAATGATTTTTGCATGAAGGCAACGGTAAATGACAAATATAATTGTCAAGATAATCACCCAAATTAGTTTTAGACCCGACGCTGTGAGTAATGCTTTGAAACCATCTGCGTGGGTCTAGCCCAGATAATTGATCAACTAGTTGTTCAGCTAAAGTTTTCAAGTTAGTGGAAAAGGACAGATTTTTAGAAAATGTTTCAAAGATTTCTTTTCGTAATAATTGTACATTCAGAGAGGCATTATCATGTATGTTTTGTAAATGAAATTTGATTTGTTACCACTTGTAGGTGCTATTACTGAACAGGAGTGAGGCCTGCGTGCTGCAATTCATGGGGTTGCAAAGAGTCAGATACGACTGAGCAACTGAACTGAACAGAACTGAACACAAAATTGAGTAGAATTCCAATCACATTTTAGCATCTCCTCTTTTTGTACATCTATTAATTGATCTCTAACCCATTCTGATGGCTGTTTTTAGTTCTGCATTTCATCTTGAATATCCTCATCTTTCTGAGCCTGAGTGGCCCACATAGTATGAGCATCTTTAGTCCAATTTTGGATAAAATTATGTGTTTGAATTGAGGTTTGTAAAGCAACGCCAGTGATGGCAGCAGTGGTGCGAATAGCTACTAATCCCCAAATGCCAAAAATCAGTCATCCAATGAATCGTTAGATCACCGGAGCAATTTAGTAAGTGACCGCGAAGCAAGTCCTGCCATGGGACCGTCTTCCCAGGGCCACTGGAGATTTGTTGGTAACCACTGACTACGTTGAGATCAAAGAATCAAAAGGGATTCATTTCTTAAGGAAACATAAGAGTTAAGTATATAATTTGTAATTGATACAAGTTATAGAATGTAAAGTCCTACTGAATTGTAAACTTCCTATAGCTAGAACAAAAGGAAGGGGAACACAAGCTTGTATGAAATATGATTGATTATAACAAAAGAAATAGTTTCTGTGACTATTATTGGTCCCTGTGAAATGTCCAGTGCAAGTCCCAAGTTCTTCGGCGCTCCCAGAGTTTCCATATGTCCTCTTATTCCAGCCCAATCTGTTTACTGAGGAGGATTCGAGGACGAGGTGGGGGGCATTCCACCGTCAAGCCCCTCAAGAAGTCCTTTGTCATGGTAATACTCCATTGTAGTGTTAGTAACCCATGGTACTTAGTAGCATAGTCACACATGGTGCTATTAATATCATCTGAGCAGTTAGATACCCACATACCATGGGATCCCCACTCAACAATAGTGTAACTGGCCATAAACATTAATTTCTCTAATTTAGCTTGACATTTATCTTAATAAACAGGCGTATATTTAAAGTCTTTATAAGTAACCCCCTTATATTTTAACTTTTGTCTTTTTCATAGAGTTTTGGTAGTATTGACATGGTTTTTATAAAAGGACAGGGGAGTAAACTAAGCAATGTGTGGAAGTTCCTTTTTCGGAGCCAGGGTGAAAGCCCATGTGTGTCGAGTAACATTAATACATAATTTTGTTGGCCCATGCATAAAGGAAGGATTTCATAGCCTAGGGGAATGTTAATTAGCCTTCCTTCTTCCTCAGGATGAGAGGGCCCCTCCAAGCTCCAAGGAGGGGGCATATGTGTTGAGTCATTAGTGGATACGATTGGTCCTATATCTGTCCATTCTATAACCTACAATAAAAGGGAGGTTAGATATATAAGCCCAATAAGTGAAATCAATCAAGTCAGCCTGAGCAGGGAGAAGCAAAAGCAAGCAAAGCAAACACAGTGACAAAAATATTTTTAGGATTCCGAGGCATGCCCTGTTGAGAAATCAGATTTTCAGCTTGATTAGTAAGGGTTTTTAATCTGTCTCCAAGTAGGAAAATCATGAGGTTGATGACGTCAAGTGCAGCATTTTTTGGAAATTTTTAAAGCTGCCATGGCTTGTATTGGAATTTCTCTTGGGGTTTTTGTTGTTTTGTCTCTAGTTTGAATGTTGGGGTCCCCCCTTAGGTCAAATCTTCTGAAGAGGAAACCATGTGAGTTTGTTGGATCCATTTGGAGAAATAGAAGCATACTCCTTTCCCTGTAAAATTAATTTTCTAAATTTTCATTGATATTTAACCCATCTTGATACCAAATGGGCAAAAGAAGGGAGGGGTCTTTCAATGTCTCGAAATTTTTTTTGCTTTAATCAAAATATCTCTTTGGGGTAAATTTAAAAAATTTAAAACAAATAAAGCTATATTAACAATAGTTATAGAAAGAAAGGAAAGTGATAATGATGAAAACATTTCTAGGAAATATTTCAGTCCAAGAACTATCACCTAGAGATCTGTTTGGGGACTGGTAGATAATGTCCCCAAAGAGGACACTGAGAAGCTTTTATTTTAAACTGACCTTGACTCTTGACTACCTAAACCTTTTTTCCTGAATGTTGTTTCCATGAATTTGTTTACTTCTGTGTCAAATGTATGAGCCACCATCTTGCTCAGCCAATGTTATTGTTTTTCTTTTTCACATATGTAAATTAAACAGACCCAATTTTGGCTTTAAATTAGCTTCTTGGTCTTTGGGTATCTTGGAACTGACAATACAGATGTTGTTAGAGGCTGGTTTTTCTGGTTGATACAGTTTATGCCTCACATTTAACAGATGGGACAGTCACTGACCTAAAAGAAGCCTTTGTAGACACATGAACCCATTAAAAAAATATTTTTTCATTAGGCCCAGGTGTCGGTGGCACAGTCTAACGTAGAGTTCATCAGCTTCAACCAAGCGATGTGTCAGTAAACAAGCCTGTCCTAACTCCCATGAGGCACCACAGTCTTGCTGTCATCATTGACTAACCATGAAAATTTGGCTGTGGTTTTGAAATAATGGGTTGATTTTCTTTTCATTAGTACATACTTTTTTTTTTTGATATAAAAATAAATGGGATCTGACTGTTTTAAGTGGTTTGTGTTATTTGGGGCAAAGGATTAGGAGAAACAATCAAACGTTTTTGTTTTTTAAGTGAAATTACTGAAAACCTGATGTAGAACAACTTGACAAGTGAAACGTTGCTCACATCCACATACCTGACCTTGTCTCTGGAAAAGAAATGCCCCCTGGCAGCTGTTGAATCTCTCTGTTCAGTGTGTCAAGGAAGATAATTATACTTTCAAGACAGACCTGAAAAGAAGGTGAATATTTTGTACTTTTGATACTCCTAGGAACAAATAACTTATTTGGCAAATGGTGTCTTTTTTTTAATATAAATTTATTTATTTTAATTGGAGGTTAATTACTTTATAATAATGTATTGGCTTTGCCATACATCAGCATGAATCCGCCACAGGTACACATGTGCTCTCCATTCTGAACCCCGCTCCCTCTTCCCTCCCTGTACCATCCCTTTGGGTTGTCCCAGTGCACCAGCCCCAAGCATCCAGTATCCTGCATCGAATGGTGTCTTTTTTATGTTGTTTTTGTTTTGTATTGTGAAATAGGCACTGAAGCTGATGTTGTTTTGTTTTAAGGATCTTACAGACTGGAAACAGAAATAAAGCTATGTTAACAATAGTTATAGGCTTAAAGAATATATCGTTCAGGGAGGGAGGTGGGAGAGGAGTTCAGGATGGGGAACACGTGTATACCTGTGGTGGATTCATGTTGATGTATGGCAAAACCAATACAATATTGTAAAGTAATTAACTTCTAATTAAAATAAATAATTTTATATTAAAGAATATATTGCATTGGCATCTAGTAAAGTCTGTTCTGGATAAGGAAGATAAGAGTGTTTCTGTGTATTCCCCCTTATTTAATGTTTTATTTGTAGTTTCAGTGTGTAATGTGTTTAATTATGTCTTATGTTTGTGGATTATAAGGAATGTCTGTACTCTGTTTAATAGAGAATGAATGTAAAAATTGTTTGAACTGTTTAGAAATATAGGCAGGCAAGGCCATTGTCTGTTTTTATAGGATTAGGTGTTTTCATTATATATACCTTGGTCAATGATCGCAATTAAGTCTTTTGTCAGTTTATTGATTCTACAATTTGAAATAGCAAAGTAAAAAGTATTGACAAATCTTTAACCTGGCTGTGTTCTGCCAGTTTATTTCCGTCCTGGTGTGCTTTTATCTCCTATCCTCATGCTGTCTGCCTTTGTTGTTTCTTAAGTGTTGGTAATATTGTTGCAAGTCTATGGCACCTTGCCCACCTTTTTCCTCCTGGGATTTCTGTCCTGAAGCTGATTTCTCTCTAGAGGTGCTACACAGTGGGCACCTCTAAATAAGCCAGCACGTGTGTGGCTTAACCCCGAGGGAGGCCCTACTCACTCACTGACCTGGTTCTCCTTAGACGTGCCCTGCAATCCTTAGGACTCTCCTCTCCGCTCCATTGTGCTCCGTCCTTTCCCCTCTCTTTCCCGTTCCTCACTTCCCAGTCCTCCTTCCCCCATTCCCTTCATTTCTTTTTTTGTGGCTTGGGGTAGGGATGGGTAGGCAGTTGGTGAGAGGTTTCTTGAGCTCCAGTGTTTTGCATGTGTATGAGCTTTGTTTCAAAGACAGATTTGCAATTAATTCTTCTGTTTTAGGTCCTACATGCCATTCTCATGTCCATGCTCCTTGACACCTGTGAGTCAAAAGCTTTTTCTGGGGTGCTATGGGGAAGACTGTCCTTCATCATCCGCAGTCTCTTTTCTGTGTATTTTTGATTCGTGAGACACCACTTCTCCTTCCTGTCTTCCAGTTCCCAGATGTTTGATGACTTTTCCCTCGTGCTGATGACTTCCCTCCCAGTCTCACTTTTGTGAGATTTTCAGCACCTCAATTTTGTTTTTAGAGTCCAGGTTTCATAACTGCTCAGACTTTCACCTAATGAATCTAATAAAATGTAGTAAAAAAAAAAAAAAAAAGGCTCTACTTCCTGGGGAAATTAGATGTGAAGAATATACATTCAGTTTTAAGTTGTTGAAAATCCATGCAATGGTCTAAATAATAGCAAACATTAGTTGAGGTAATTATCATGGTTTGGTTATTCAGCTTAGATTTGCACCGTGGCTTATTTTGCACATGTGTTGATGGAAATGATTTCTAGTTTTCTATGGTTTAAAAATGCTGTCTTTAAAAGAAATTCCAAAAATTCACCTGATATATGTACATTGACTTCCTAAGGAATTTATATTTGTATCAGTACTGAATTTTAGTCAGTGCTCCAATATAAGGAAGTTACTGTTTTGAAATAAAGCAAACTTTTATTTCCCTTGGGGGAAAATCCTGTCCTGAAATGCCGTTTAAGCGCCCCTGCTGTTGAAAGCCTCTTGGCCCGTGCTGCTGAATCCCCAGGCCCTCGCTCTTTGTACTTCCCTTAGCACCACCAGCGTTGCTCCTTCCCTCGACTCCATTTATTTTACCAGGCTGATCAGTGTCACATACAGGAGGCAGTACTAAACTGTCTCCTGGCCTGCCTCACGGAGAGTGGTCACAGGGTGCCCTGCTGGGCTGTGGGCGGGAGTCCTGCTGCTGACCTCTGGGCTCCAGATCTGTCCTCCAGACACGGCTTCTGCCCTAGGCCCCCCAGCACGTCATTGCCGCCTCCTTGCTCCTCCCGGCACCCTTGTCTCAAGTCAATTTCTTTCCTGCTGGTGGTCTGGTGAGTCGGCCGCCCACTCAGCACACGTGCAGGGCCGTCCTGGCTGGCGGGCCCTGTTGCCCTCTCAGATGCCCTGGTACCATGCTCCTCTGCCTCCCCCTGGTCCCGGTAATCCAGCTGCAAGCTGCTGCCGCATCGCCCTGAAGTGGCCACCTTCTGAACACCTTGTCCTCCTGGCTCCACATCCTGCCGTAGGCTCAGTCTGCTGCCAAACTGTGCTCGGACCCAACACGTGTTCTTTTGTTAGGCCCCAGCCTCTCCCCCACCTCGCTTGCTTGGGTTGCTGCAAGGAATACAGAAATCCTTTGTATTACCAGCTGTTGATAAATCACCCTCCAATTCTATATATCTTACAATCTGTTTATTTTCAGTGGGGGCAATATCACCCCCAAGAGGGTGAAAGTTGATTCTTGGGGGCTGAAAAGAATTCATGTGGAGTGGTAATTAAAAAAAAGTGTATGAAAGCTGCTTGTGTGTGTGTGTTAGGGGACATTGATGAGAAAAAAAAACAAAACAGCACTGGTTTACTTTTGAGGTCTCATATTCATCCTGTTTCTACTTGCCCAGAAGCCTTCAGTAGCTTCCTGCAGGCAACTCTGTAAAACTCGAATCATGTTCTGTAGTTCAAATCTCTTCCTCTTTACCTGCAACCATCTTTGCAGTCCTGGCCCCCACTCTCTGCCTGCATAGATAGACTGCTGCCCACAGCCCCATAACCGCAGCCTCTCCTCTCCTGCTTTGCTCTAAACCAGCGTGTCTAGTTGGCCTTCAGCTGGCATCTGGGAATTTAGGTTTTGAGAGGATTCCCATCATGCCTCCAACTGTTAAGAGAGGCTTACTGGGTCTGTGCTGTGCAAACAGCATGATTCATGCCGAACTCCTGCTTTCCTTCTGGAAGTCTGAAACTCGGGTACATGCCAGACAGAGAGTAGCGATGTGACCAGCCCCCAGAGAAAACTTCAGGCAGGTAATCACTAATGAGCGTCCCGGCACACAACTTTTCACATATGTTGTTACAACTCACTGCTAGGATGATTAAGAGTATCCTGTGGGGCCCCGTGGGGAGGGGATTCTTGGGAGCTTGTGCCTGGTGTTTTTTCAGACTTCTCTGCATATTGCTTTTCCGTTGTTGAGTTTTCTTTGAATCATTTCACCGTAATAACTCTTAGCTGTGAATATGATTATATGCTGGGACCTGAGAGTCCTCCTGGAGAATGACTGAGCCTGGGGTGGTCTTGGGAACCCCTGAGATAATGTGACTAGTGGTCTCTGTTGTCCCTCGGCTTTCAGCCATTCCTTCAGGAGACAAGAATGATAGGAGTCTCTTTGCCCAGAGATGGACATCGCGGCTTAACAGCTTTGGAAGGAAGTTAATATGAAGACCGTATGTTCCCGGCCCGTGGTGGATTACATTAGGTTCATTTAGCTAAGATGAAATTGTGTTTTCCAGGATTTCCTTTGCTGTGTAATTCCAGGTTAGCGTGGGTCACGAGAGAGATTTTGCATAGGACTTGGAAGGCAGAAGTGGAATGCCAGTGACCTTGCTTT
>SJYA01000873.1:173559-207710 GCA_006410615.1 Neotragus moschatus
AAAAAAAAAAAAAAAAAGGCTCTACTTCCTGGGGAAATTAGATGTGAAGAATATACATTCAGTTTTAAGTTGTTGAAAATCCATGCAATGGTCTAAATAATAGCAAACATTAGTTGAGGTAATTATCATGGTTTGGTTATTCAGCTTAGATTTGCACCGTGGCTTATTTTGCACATGTGTTGATGGAAATGATTTCTAGTTTTCTATGGTTTAAAAATGCTGTCTTTAAAAGAAATTCCAAAAATTCACCTGATATATGTACATTGACTTCCTAAGGAATTTATATTTGTATCAGTACTGAATTTTAGTCAGTGCTCCAATATAAGGAAGTTACTGTTTTGAAATAAAGCAAACTTTTATTTCCCTTGGGGGAAAATCCTGTCCTGAAATGCCGTTTAAGCGCCCCTGCTGTTGAAAGCCTCTTGGCCCGTGCTGCTGAATCCCCAGGCCCTCGCTCTTTGTACTTCCCTTAGCACCACCAGCGTTGCTCCTTCCCTCGACTCCATTTATTTTACCAGGCTGATCAGTGTCACATACAGGAGGCAGTACTAAACTGTCTCCTGGCCTGCCTCACGGAGAGTGGTCACAGGGTGCCCTGCTGGGCTGTGGGCGGGAGTCCTGCTGCTGACCTCTGGGCTCCAGATCTGTCCTCCAGACACGGCTTCTGCCCTAGGCCCCCCAGCACGTCATTGCCGCCTCCTTGCTCCTCCCGGCACCCTTGTCTCAAGTCAATTTCTTTCCTGCTGGTGGTCTGGTGAGTCGGCCGCCCACTCAGCACACGTGCAGGGCCGTCCTGGCTGGCGGGCCCTGTTGCCCTCTCAGATGCCCTGGTACCATGCTCCTCTGCCTCCCCCTGGTCCCGGTAATCCAGCTGCAAGCTGCTGCCGCATCGCCCTGAAGTGGCCACCTTCTGAACACCTTGTCCTCCTGGCTCCACATCCTGCCGTAGGCTCAGTCTGCTGCCAAACTGTGCTCGGACCCAACACGTGTTCTTTTGTTAGGCCCCAGCCTCTCCCCCACCTCGCTTGCTTGGGTTGCTGCAAGGAATACAGAAATCCTTTGTATTACCAGCTGTTGATAAATCACCCTCCAATTCTATATATCTTACAATCTGTTTATTTTCAGTGGGGGCAATATCACCCCCAAGAGGGTGAAAGTTGATTCTTGGGGGCTGAAAAGAATTCATGTGGAGTGGTAATTAAAAAAAAGTGTATGAAAGCTGCTTGTGTGTGTGTGTTAGGGGACATTGATGAGAAAAAAAAACAAAACAGCACTGGTTTACTTTTGAGGTCTCATATTCATCCTGTTTCTACTTGCCCAGAAGCCTTCAGTAGCTTCCTGCAGGCAACTCTGTAAAACTCGAATCATGTTCTGTAGTTCAAATCTCTTCCTCTTTACCTGCAACCATCTTTGCAGTCCTGGCCCCCACTCTCTGCCTGCATAGATAGACTGCTGCCCACAGCCCCATAACCGCAGCCTCTCCTCTCCTGCTTTGCTCTAAACCAGCGTGTCTAGTTGGCCTTCAGCTGGCATCTGGGAATTTAGGTTTTGAGAGGATTCCCATCATGCCTCCAACTGTTAAGAGAGGCTTACTGGGTCTGTGCTGTGCAAACAGCATGATTCATGCCGAACTCCTGCTTTCCTTCTGGAAGTCTGAAACTCGGGTACATGCCAGACAGAGAGTAGCGATGTGACCAGCCCCCAGAGAAAACTTCAGGCAGGTAATCACTAATGAGCGTCCCGGCACACAACTTTTCACATATGTTGTTACAACTCACTGCTAGGATGATTAAGAGTATCCTGTGGGGCCCCGTGGGGAGGGGATTCTTGGGAGCTTGTGCCTGGTGTTTTTTCAGACTTCTCTGCATATTGCTTTTCCGTTGTTGAGTTTTCTTTGAATCATTTCACCGTAATAACTCTTAGCTGTGAATATGATTATATGCTGGGACCTGAGAGTCCTCCTGGAGAATGACTGAGCCTGGGGTGGTCTTGGGAACCCCTGAGATAATGTGACTAGTGGTCTCTGTTGTCCCTCGGCTTTCAGCCATTCCTTCAGGAGACAAGAATGATAGGAGTCTCTTTGCCCAGAGATGGACATCGCGGCTTAACAGCTTTGGAAGGAAGTTAATATGAAGACCGTATGTTCCCGGCCCGTGGTGGATTACATTAGGTTCATTTAGCTAAGATGAAATTGTGTTTTCCAGGATTTCCTTTGCTGTGTAATTCCAGGTTAGCGTGGGTCACGAGAGAGATTTTGCATAGGACTTGGAAGGCAGAAGTGGAATGCCAGTGACCTTGCTTTTTAATGCTCTGAAGCTTATAGGACTTGGAAGGCAGAAGTGGAATGCCAGTGACCTTGCTTTCTAATGCTCTGAAGCTTAGTGAGGCACTGTTGAAGCTCCTGTTATTCTGTCATTTATCCACAGGCTCATCTGGTTGGCGTGGGGCAGCAGCTGGACCCGCGTCAACTGCAGCTCCTGACTTGTCCTCCTTCAGCGCCCTACTCCCCAACTCCTGGCTTAGGTGTGTGTTTAGCCTTATGGTGAAGGGCAGCTGTGTCACCTGCAAAGCTGGAGACCTGGAGATGGTGAGGGACTGAGGCAGGGTTCAGTCCATCCATATGGTTTCAAGCCCAGCCTCCCAGGTGCTGAGGGAGGTAACCCACCACAAGCTGTGAGTGTCCGTGGACGTTTCCACTCAGAGTGGCAGGAATACAGGTCTGCCCTTGCCTGGACGTTTCTCAGGGTTGTATTTACAGCAAGCCACCTTGAGGAAGGGATAATACCTCCATCTGGGACAGAGAACAGTTGCTTACTGCTTATGATACTTATTTATTTTGGTAAATTTTCTCAACTCAGTGTTCCTCAGCTGGGATGTAAACTCACTGCTGTGCAGCACCCACTGGGGACTTTCTGCATTGCCCTGCATGGGACTGGGGAACAAGGAGAACCAAAACAAACTTCATATCCGTGCTGCTTGCTGCACTCAGAGTAACAAGAGGACTTTATCTTATGTCTACTGCCAGAATCCTTGAACAGTAAAAAGCTAACTTAGGAGCTTGTAAGTAGGTTAAAATCTTAGATTCTGATAGCACTTTGTTTCCACCTTCCCTTCCTGTCAGCTCTGTGGTCTTT
The DNA here is from genome assembly GCA_006410615.1 of Neotragus moschatus. Taxonomy (NCBI): domain Eukaryota; kingdom Metazoa; phylum Chordata; class Mammalia; order Artiodactyla; family Bovidae; genus Neotragus; species Neotragus moschatus. The sequence goes on from SJYA01000873.1 coordinate 176,694, forward strand.
AGGTACCAGACACACATAGATTGTTTAATCAGATCCCACAAGTGTGTAGGGATAAATCCACCCCCGCCTCCAAATATGAATTACATATATTCTATAGTGGATCTGCTTCTCTGGTCAAATGTGATGGTTATAGTTTCCCCTCACAACCGGTTAATGAGTCTCCTGTTTCAAGTTCTGTATAAATATAATATTTAATATAAACATCAGTATTTAATTAAATATTATTTAATGGCAGCAGAATATTTCACATTGGGTATGTTGGACATAATTTATAGACCTGAATTTGGGGCACAAAACATATTTGGGCAGTCAGTCTAATTGTTCTAAAAGGAAGAGGGATTTGTGAAGTTGAATTAGATTTTGAAGATAACGTTTATTTTTCTGAGTTATTAATTTTGTGTAAGTGTTGGAACAGTCTGTTCTATACTGTTCTCATATTTCTTTTCCTTTTGTTTAGATCTGTACCACCTCCAGTGCAAGCTTGGGAGAGAGAAAGATCACTGAATCAAATTATTCCTCAAGACCTGGAATATTCTTGTTTGATAAGGGAAGTGGATGCTAAAGGAGAGGGTAATGAAGTCAAGATCAGTTATGGCCCCTGTGAACTCTAAACATTTTCATGTATTTACTTGCTGTAAGAGTTAATTTTAAGACATAGTCAACACAGAAACAGCCCTGACTCTTGTATATAAGGCCATATGAAAATATGCTTGGTGACAAATAATATCTGCATCTTTTCTAGTTAAAAAGTTCAAATGACTGTGTTCATTAATATGATGTTTAAAGAGGGAAAAAGTCATTATGTGAGTTTCTTAGCAATGAAAATGACTTATTTTGTCCTGTGCCTTTCTGCTTCTGTTAAGGGGAAGCAAAAAGTCTTTCATAGAATAATTCTGGCAGCACAGAAGAATTTAAAGTTGCTGGAACATAATAACATTGTTATTTTAAGTGGACAGTAGATATGAGAAGAGATTCTTGCCTAATGTAGTATGAAGAATATGACCCAAGAATGATCTTTTCTACTGAGAAAGGAACAGAAATGAAACACTAGACTGCAAGTTTTTTAAAGGAAGTAATTACAATTATCTGATATACTGCTACAGTCTAAGGGCCTAGTGCAGTGCCTGACACAAAGGAGGTGCTTACACATTATTTTTTAAATAAATCAACAAAGAGGGACTCAGAGAGAGACTCATTAAAACTTACCCCCAGAGGGCAGAATTCTCTTGAGTACAGATAATTCAAATAAATTTCTGAATTTGGAATTTAATTCCAGCAAGGATTTATTAATCTTATTATATATGATTTCCTGATATTAGTATTAATTATTTTGACTTGTCTTATTCTTGGCCAGTATATAGTCCATGAGTTTTTTGAGCAAGAATATTTGTGAAGTATTTTTCAAGTCTGTACATTTGTGAATGTCATTTTGTTATCTTCCCCATGAAAACTTGATTTGTTGTAAAATGTGATATTTTTCAAAAGCTATAGATGTTTCTTTTTTTCTCTTGAGCACAGTAGAAGAACTTTTAGACCAATCTAAAAGAAAATTTAGACCAAGAAAAATTAGATCAATCTGTGCTACTTCCCCTTCAAAATTTAGACCAATTAGACCAAGATTTAGACCAAATTTAGACCAATTAGACCAAAATTTAGACCAAATTTAGACCAACCTAAAAGAAAATTTAGAGCAAGAAAAATTAGACCAATCTGTGTTACTTCCCCTTCTCCCTTTACTTCCATCAGANTCTTCTCTCTGGAGTGCAATGAAGTGTCCAGTAATGAGTTATGAGATATCTATGGTTTTGGAGTAACTTTGGGCAGCCTGTATATTGGAGCTCAGGGCTGTGTTCCTGTGCTGCTGGATAATTTGCCTGGTACGTCTTGCTCTGGAACTAGTTGGCCCTTGGGTGGTGCTTGGTTTCAGTGTAGGTATGTAGGCATTTGATGAATTCCTGTCAATTAATGTTCCCTGGAGTCAGGAGCTCTCTGGTGTTTTCAGGATTTGGACTTAAGCCTCCTGCTTCTGATTTTCAGTCTTATTTTTACAGTAGTCTCAAAACTTCTCCTTCTATACAGTACCATTGATAAAACATCTAGGTTGAAGATGAAAAGTTTCTCCACAGTGAGGGATACCCAGAGAGGTTCACAGAGTTACATGGAGAAGAGAAGAGAAGAGGGAGGAGGGAGTTATAGGTGACCCGAATGAGATGAGGTGGGATCAGTAGAGGAGAGAGCAAGCTAGCCAGTAATCACTTCCTTATGTGCACTCCACAACTGGACTGCTCAGAGATGTTCATGGAGTTATACAGAGAAGAGAAGAGGGTGAAAGGAGACAGAGCTGGCCAGGAGGATAAAAGGGGGGAATTAAAAGGAGAGAGACAGATCCAGCCAGTAATCAGTTCCCTAAGTATTCTCCACCATTTGGAACCCACAGAAATTCACAGAGTTGGGTAGAGAAGGGATGGGTTAGTGAGGAGACACAGGTGACCTGGTGGAGAAAAAGGAGAGTCCAAAGGGGGAGAGAGCAGTCAAGCCAGTAATTTCGCTCCCAAGTAAAAATGGGTACTGAAAATTGGGTTCTTAAAGATACAAAATTGATAACAAATACCAAAAAGCAAAGATTAAAAATCTAGAGTAGAGTTTGGAATTTCAAAAATACAATATTAAAGAAAAAAAGAAAAAAAAAAGGAGAGAGAGAGAGAGAGAGAAAGTCACAAAAATTATTAATATATATATATATATATGAAGTTTGTTTTTTAAAAATTGGGTCTTTTTTTTTTTTTACAAAGTAATAGTAGGTTATAAAAGTGAAAATTAAAGGAGTAATAGAGGACTTAAAAATTAAAAAAAAAAGTATGATTGTAAAAATAGTAAAAATATATCTAGGACTTTCTTCGGTGTTGTGGGCAGTGTGGGGTCAGTTCCTTTTCAGATAGTTCCTTGGTCAGGCTTATATTTCTCAAGATCCATAGGCCCCTTCCTATGTAGTTGGTACTAACTACAGGGTTTTAATCTATTGTAACTGTCACTTCCAAGGCGGTTCCCTCTGTTTTAGCTTCTGTTTGCTGATCTCTTCAGTGTCTGATTTCCGCCCTGACTCAAAGGGGGCAGTGGTGGACCCTTTTTTTAGGTTCACTTGTTCAGTAGCGCTGTGGGGGGGAGGGACACTGCAAACAAATAGCACTGGTGTGTGCTCACAGTGCTCAGCCACACTGGGCCTGCCCCTGCTCATGGCATGTGTGCCCTCCCTGCCCACTCTGCTCCGGCTCTAGCTTGCTCCACTGGAACCGTCAGGGGCCAGCCTTGGGCTGCATGCACCTCCCAGGTCTAAGCAGCTCAGGTTCAGGCACTCAGATAGTCCCCAGAGGTGCAGACTCGGTTGGGCCTATGTTTTGTGCCCTTCCCAGGTCCAAGCAGCTCAGGTGATGGGGTGTTTGGCAAGTGCAGTCGCTGTAACTTATTGCCTCCCCCGTCCCTGCTGCTCGGTTTTCTAGGTATACAACCAGCGCACCTTCTCAGGTGGATTTTGACCGTCCAGAACCCCAAGAAGTCTAAGCAAAGAAGCCTGCTTACAGTTTTGTAGATAATGTCTCTCTCAGGCTGCGATTGCCCCCTTCCGGCTCTGGCTGCCTGTCACCAGAGGGGGATGGTCTGCAGCCGGTTGTCTCTGTTCAGTCCATTGTTCTGTGCACGGGCCTGGCGGTGTCTTAGGTTAGGGCTGATTTTTTGCATGGTAGTTATCCCACAGTCTGGTTTGCTAGCCCAAGTAAGTTCATTCAGATTGGGCTCAGGGCATTCAGGCCAGATCCTTATGCTAAGCAATGCAGCCCACACCTCCCTGCCCAGCGCCTGCTTGCTCATGGCGGGTGCAGGCATCTGTGCTGCTTCTCTGCTGGGGAATTACCGTTGGGCACAGAATCTGTGGGTTTTAATAATTTATTTATTTTTCCTCCCTGTTATGTTGCCCTCTGTGCTTCCAAGACTCGCCACAGACTCAGCAGTGAGAGTGTTTCCTGGTGTTTGGAAACTTCTCTCTTTTTAGACTCCCTTCCCAGGATGGACCGCCGTCCCTACCTCTTTTGTCTCTTTTTTTGTCTTTTATATTTTTTCCTACCTCTTTTCGAAGACAATGGGCTGCTTCTCTGGGCACCTGATGTCTTCTGCCGGCATTCAGAAGTTGTTTTGTGGAATTTGCTCAGCGTTTAAATGTTCTTTTGATGAATTTGTGGGGGAGAAAGTGGTCTCCCCGTCCTATTCCTCTGCCATCTTAGGACCGCCTCCCAAGATTTTCTTTTCTTTATTGTTTTGATTTTAAAAATTTGCCAGGCTCTGTTGAATGATTTCCCTGGAAGGAGGTGAACTGTTTTAATCTAAGATAGCAAGATTCCTTTTAAAATTTAGAGGATTGTTTAATTATAGGTTTTATTTTTTTCCGATTGTTTTGCTCTCTTCCTGAGGGAAAAATATGATATGTAATCCCTGTTAGGTTGGATCTATCTTCTGTATTTACTTTGGTTTTCATTTCTTTATCATTTTTCTCTGTGGTTTGAGACTATATCTCAAACTTGTCCTTTCCCTCATGGTCTCAAGTTTTTGTGATGTTAATTCTGATCTTTTCTTCTCCCAATGTGAATTATAGGTGTTATTGAATATTTGCTTTCTCTGCAGTCCTCTTACCTGGCTTCTTCCCCATCTAGCCATTTTATTTCAGGATGTTATTTCTTTATGCCAGCTGCACCTTTTTCATGGAGATCATGAAGGCTAACCTGTTACAGAGGATGCCAAAAAGGTTCATCACTTTATTTAAAACATTGGTATTATTTTCAGAAGACTGCTATATCTCATTCCCATTAACATATGCAGTTCTCTAAAGAAGAAACTAAGATAACAAATGACAGTTTCACAAAAATTATTCATTGCTGGCACTAGTCCTGCTACTATTAAAAAATGTTGAACACGTATTTGTGAAATATAGTTTTGTAGGCATGCCACATTATTAGTCTGTCTAGAAGATGCATGTTTTATAATAACCTGATCCTAAAAATATTTGTGGTAGGAGGAAGAACAGGACATCATGGTACTTACATAATTATTTATAGCAATAGGTTGTTGAGATCATGGCCTGGAACTTGAGACGAGGCTTTTCCTTTGCAATAGCTTGAGGAGACCCCTTGAGTGAGACAGGCCCTAACTGTATATTGGAGATAGAAGTCTGAGCCTTCTCTGATAGTCTTGGGTGGAACAGAGCAACTCTGGATATACAGGAGACATTGGCAGAGTGGAGGCAGGGGTAGGAACCGTGCCACTTGCAGGGGACTGGATGCCTATTCTGGTTAATTGAGGTGGGTTGGAGACTAGGGAGAAAGAATGAATACATAAGTGATTTTTGATAAGGGTGGATTTAGGTGACTGTCAGTCTCCTGAAACTTCTGAGTAGGATCTTGAGAGCTTCATTATTTCTTTCAACAAAAGTACTGTGCCCTCCTTAGAAAACAAACTTCTGGTTACCTGTACACATAGCTATGTTTAAAATGGATAACCAGAAAGGACCTGTCGTATAGCCCATGGAACTCAGCCCAGTGTTATGTGGCAGTCTGGATGGGAGGGGAGTTTGGGGGAGAATGGATACATGTGTGTGTATGGCAGAGTCCCTTTGCTGTTCACCTGAAACTATCACAACACTGTTAATGGTCTATACCCCAGTACAAAATAAAAAGGTAAAAAAAAAAAAATACTGTGCCCTTACTGTATGTGCAGCACTCAGTGGGCACAAATTGTCTGAGATGTGGTCTCTGCAATCAAGTGATTTATAATCGAATTGCCTTAAGTCTTTTACTCTGAGTCAGTTAATGGTATGTAGTCAAGTACCCCACAGGAAAAGGGCATGCTGAGAAGCTCCTTGTCCCACGTTATTCTGTTTGTTTGAGCATTTTCAGAACTCCATGGAATAAAGACATATTACACAATACCAATAACTTTTCATTTGACTTCTGTTTTTAAAAACCTTTTAAGGGTAGCATATTTTGAAAAATAAGAAAACAAAGGGAAGCGAAGAAAAAGTCACTCAATAACAACCACAACAACCCACTCTTAACATTTTAGTGTACAACACTCTCCTTCTGAAATAGCCACTTACCATATTTTCCAATGTGAATAGTTTTACAAAATAAGTTATATATTTCACCTGTCTCTTTTTTCCCTACATACGTGAGTCCTTAATTTTGAGATCACTACAATTAAATTATAATTAAGGATGGAACTAGAATTAAAAATATGAACTCTTACAGCCCACAGATGACGTGAAAACAATATGATTTGATGGTTTCCAGCTCAGAGTTAAAACTATTGTTATATGATTATACATGTTCATAGTAGAAATACTAGAAAATATGGATATGACAGAAGACATAAAAATCATTAGTCATCTCAGTGATGACTGTGATTAATATTTTGTGTTGTGTTCAAAGAGTATATCTTTAAAAAAAATTTTGAGTGCACATGTAGTTTTTACCAAAATGGGAATCATAGTTTACAAAATGTTTCATAACTATTTTTCTCACTTTTTCACTTGCTTCCAGTCAGTCCATACACTAGACTATATGTTTTCTTTGACAACAGCAACAGCATGGTATTCTATCATAGACTATATCATAATTTATATAGGACAATTAAATTGTTTCTAATATTCATTAAGAATGCTGAAAAATATATTCTCTATATACATTTGCCTCTCATTATTCCCTTAATAGGCCTTTAAAGTATGGAATATATTTGTCAGCATACAGAAAAAGTCTGACTGTGGTTTTATGTCAAGATGTCATTCTTGCTATGTACAAGTTTGAAAGTACAAGATTGAAAGTCATTTATCAAGTGGTGTAAGAAAAAGTGACAGAATACTCTTCTAGACACAAGGCTAAGCTATGTAACTTGGGGTGAGACAGTGTGGAAGGACTTCTCCCAGACAACTCTTTAATCTGTTTTTATATAACATCAGTTAACTGACTCTCTGATCTTGGTTTTTAATCTGATTACTCCTTAGTTGTTAGAGTGTGGTTGATCAAAACCAGCTACCAGGTTTCAGCATATGAGTCACATAAGAAAGAAAGAAAAGGAAGCACAGAAATCGAATAGAGGGCTGAACTGACTGGACTGAGTGTAGAATATAAATCTGGTTTAAGACAGGAATAAATAGCTAGAGTTGGGGATATGTATCTGATGAATATAATAGAACATTATGTTAAGACTACAGAAACACTGGTGACCAGTGTTAGATCTTAGAATTTTACCAGCCAAAATCCAGTAAGTCATGCAGAAGTGAGCCAATTCAAGGACCCAGAGCCTGGATCCAGACGTCCAATGCTAGAGGTGGGCTGCAGTGTGTAGCTGTGTAGTACATGGACCCTAACACAGGAGCTGGGACTAAATTCACCCCAGGAGGATGAGCATGTCTACAAAGCATTTGGTAAGAGACAAAGATATAGGACAGCAAAGAGTCTGTTTTATTTTTTTTCCCAAGTGTTACTGAGGTATAACGGACACATAGAACTGTATAAGTTTAAGGTGTATAGTATTATGATTAGACATATATGTTGTGAAATGACATCCACAATAAGTTTAGTTAACATCCACTATCTTGTATAGATACAAGAAAAGAGAAGAAGAGAAGAAAATGTTCTTTTCCTTGTGATGAGAACTCTTAGGATTTACTCTCTTAACAGCTTTCATATATACATATAGCAGTGTTAACTACGGTCGTCATGTTCTAGTGAATATGTTACATCCCTGGTAGTTATTTTCCTTTAAAACTTTGTACCTTTTGGCCACCTTCATCCAGTTCTCCCTCCCCACCCCCACCTCTGCTTTGATAACCACAACTCTGAGTTTTTCTGAGTTTTCTTATGTTTTTAAGATTCCACATATATCACAGATGTCTTTCTTTGTCTGACTGATTTCACTTAGCATTATGCCTTCAAAGTCCACCCATGTTGTTGCAAATAGCAGGAAATATGTATGTGTATACATATATATATATATAATAATGTTTCTATGTACATAATTGTGAAGATATCCTTTTGAATTATTGCTTTTGTTTCCTTTACAGATATTGCCAGAAGTAGAATTTCTGGATCATATAGTAGCTCTATTTTTAATTTTTTGAGGAACTTCCATACTGGAAGTTTTCCATAGTGGCTATACCAATTTACACTCCCACCAACACTGTACAATGGTTCCCTTTTCTCCACATCTTTGCCAGCATTTATCTCTTGTCTTTTTGATGTTGACCATTCTAATAGGTATTAAGTAATATCTCACTGTGGTTTTCATTTGCATTACCCTAATGATTTGTGATTTTGAGCACCTTTCCATGTACCTGTTGGCCTTTAACATATTGTCTTTGGAAAAATGTCTATTTGTGTCCTTTGCAGGATTTTAATTGGATGAGGATGGTGATTATGTTTTGCTATGGAGTTGTATGAGTTCCTTTTATATTTTAGATATTAACCGCTTATCGGTTTATGATTTGCAAACATTTTTTCTCATTCTGCAGGTTGTCTTTTCATTTTGTTGACTGTTGCCTTATGCAGGAACCTTTTAGTTTGATATAGTTCCTTGTTTATTTTTGATTTTGTGATTTTTGCTTTAGGTGTTGTATCAAAAAATCCTTGCCAAGATCCATGTCAAGGAGCTTTTTCCTGTTTTCTTCTAGGAATTTTATGTGATGAAAATGGCATTTTACTTCTATGGTCTTGCTCCTTAAAATCTATACCTTCAGTAATGAGAAAAAAAAAAAATATCAGATAGGTTCCAGTGGGGATTAGTTATTCATTCTTTTAGAAACTTTAAATACCTAAAGTTATTACTTTAGGAGTAGATAAATGTATGAGAAAAATACGAAAAAATTCATCTGTATTCACACACACACACCCAAACTTGGTCTACAACAGTTTATTTTTCTTTCTACCAAAAACCCTATAAAATATCCCGACTGAATAATGGGTTAAAGAACTGGGTATAGAGGAAAGACGGATAGTAGATGATAGATCATCATGTAGACGATCCTTATCAAATACAGCTGACCTTTGAGTAGCCCCAGGTGATAGGGGCGCCAACCCTCAGCAAAGTCCAAAGTCTGAAGATAATTTGTAACTGGCTCCTCAGGAGCCGGGTAGGCAGATTCAGCCAACTGGATCATGTAGTACTGCAGTATTTATTGCTGAAAACTGTAAGTGGATCTGCACAGTTTAAGCTTGTGTTGTTCAAGGGCCAACTGTGATGTGGTTACGCCCTTGCTGCAGCTTTGTTTCCTCAGTGCGTTGTGGCTCAGAGACCTGTATCATAGTGTCTCCTCTCCTCTCCTTCTCTCCCCTTCCCTCTAATGTTCCCTCTTCCCCTCCCCTCCCTCCATCTCTCTTTTCTTTCTTTTTTCTTTTGGTCCTGGTGCTGTGACCTTATGTAGAAACCTTAAACAACCCATCAGAGCAACAAAAGTGAGCTGCATAGCACCTCAAATTCATCCTTGCACTGAGGAGAAAGGCCCCGGGCCCCCACCCTCCTAGCTTATCTCCTCTAGTGTCATTACGTAAATCTTCTCCAGATGCTGGTTGTATCCGATCTGCCCTCTGAGACTGAAAGCAAAGATCTATCTACTGACTTGTCATTCCCACTAGACCACTTCCCTCCAACCTGCCCTTCTCTCAGTCTTTCCCCAATCAGGAATCAGCATTTCTACCCATCTGTACCTATTTCCCACAGACCTGCCAGGGTGAGCTTTTAAGACACAATCCTACTTTGCTACTTAAAAACCTGCCCATGGCTTCCCCTACAATTAAAATACAATCAGTTCTGCTAGCCTGCGTTTAGCATGATAAAAGCTAACTAGCCAGCTAAAGGAACAATTTTGAGCGTAATGTAAGTTTCACATTTGCTTGTGTATCAGAAATACGGGCAGAATGCAGAAACAGCTCCTGCTGAACGGGGCGCACTTGCTGGCACCTCTGACACCCAGCAGCCCCTCAGTTGACAGAGGGTTCCGAGCCTCATCTGCGTCCCTGAGGTGCTGGCGGCTTCTCCTGGGTTTTATGTAACCCCCCTTGGCCATTCCAGAAGAGCGCAGCCCTTCGCATGCCCCCCTTTGACCTGCGAACTTCAGGGCTTTTTAAAGGTAAAGTTTCACAGTTGTTCATTTGTTTATTTTTTAGTATCTATGTAGTCTATTGTTTAAAATATTTGATTTGGTTTCTATCCTTTTTTAAAGTGTCGCAGATATGTTGAGTATTTCAGCTTTAGTCCTGTGCTTTCCCATATGCCCTGTGGTTTTTACTGTAGGAGTTTGCATAGGACTGTGGTTTTTAAAAATGTATATCTTGTGGTATAGTAGAACTCACTGTTTCAATAATTCCTCACTAAAAAAGACTTGCTCCTTGCCTCCAGCTTGTCTTTCCGAGCTCTGCTCATACTACCCTTCCTTTGGCTCAAGCTCTCCTCCAGACTCCTTTCTGCATGGAAAGTTATCCTCCCAGCTTGTCATCAGAAGTCCCATTGCTTTCCTCAGGTTTTAACTTCAATTTCACATTTTTAGGTTGGCCTTTGTCAACCACTCTCCCCACTTCAATCTCCTTCCAATATCTGTATCATGTTGTTTATTCCTTTTCTTCGATTTATCACACTGTGAAATTATATGAAGTAAAAGATGATTTCCTTTTTCTGTTTACTAAATTGTAAGATCCTTAAAGATACTTCTTTATGTCTGCTTTAACCATGTCTGGTAAATGTAATATTTTCTGAATGAATGGATGAAAATGAATATTTCATCATCTCTTTGATTTACCATAAATGCTTTCACAAAAAATCCTTATGTTTTTCAACTATAAAGTCATGTCAGAAAAAAAAAAATGTTTCATGTACTGAAAAGCTTTCTCCAAAGGGAACTGTAGCATTTTACTAGAGTGAATGAACACTGGGAAAAGGAAATACCCAGACTTTTGAAGGATTACTACACATTGGTTCTGAATTGATGCTAAATCCAGGGGAAGGAAAATGCTGCTGTGGTCCACTAGTCAAAGTAGAGTGTATGGGTGGTTTGGGGCCTAAATTTAAATCACTGTGGGCTCAGTAGACCTGCAGACTCCTGTTGCTATCTCCTAAGTAGCTGACTGCTTAATTTGAATAGACATGCTTGTCAATTAAAGCATCATCACATAGCTTCTCTGACTTACGAAGTAAACTTCCCCTTCTTGCCAGGATGGTAAACTCAATACTGTGTCTCTGGAGAAATTGCAGAGATTGTTGCCACTATCAAGGACTTGGAAAATGCTGCTGTATTGATGTTTGTGGCATCTCTATTTCATTTGCTTGTTTGGCCTCTGTAGAAGTGGGAGAATGACCATGGAATAGCATACATTTAATCAGGTATTGGCTGTACTTGCAGCTTCTGCTCAAGATGTGGCATATTTACTGGAGCAAATCAGTAAAACAAATCACAGCCTGGCATCTGGTGTGCGGCTAATGACCCGGAAAATGCTCCCCTCCCCCCATGCTAATCTGTAAGAACCACGGCAATCGTTTGTTTCTGCATGGCAGGACTTTCTTTTGTGGTCCTACCTTAGGGCAAATGAAAGCTGCCTCTTTACTGAGGTTCTATGATCTGATGGTTCTTGAAAAGCCTATGGTGTCTAGGTATGCACTGTGAAGACTTTGGCAAGCTCTAATAGAATTATCGGACCGATATATAGTAAACCCATGCTTTCTTTTACAGATAGCTATCCTTTTGAGAAATAACTGCAGGTTTGCTGCGTGGCCCCAGTAGAGACTGAATGTTTGATCATTGGGCATCACGTGACTGGGTTACCCATCATAACCAGGCATTCTCTGAGCCAGTGAGCCATCCACTTAGATAGGGGCAGTAGCAACCAATTATCAAATGGAAATGGTAAATAAGAAACTGAGCTGAGCGGAGCTTATAAGACACAGCAAGGCAGCTGCAGGAACAGGTGCCTCAGGCTCCTGTGGCACTACCTGCTGCTGTATTGTCTTTCACTTCCATGCCTGTGGCTTCATGGAGAATGCCTTAGGAACTTAGGACTCAGTCCGGTTTATAGATGGTTTGGTGGCCTTGGTTCCCGAGGGGGACATCACAATGGTTCTGTTTTCTAAATGTATTTTAATACATTTATTTGCTTTCTTTAACTTAAAAATAAGTTATTTGACTGCTGCTGCTGCTGCTAAGTCGCTTCAGTCATGTCTGACTCTCTGCAACCCCATAGATGGCAGCCCACCAGGCTCCCCCGTCCCTGGGATTCTCCAGGCAAGAACACTGGAGTGGGTTGCCATTTCCTTCTCCAATGCAGAAAAGTGAAAGTGAAAGTGAAGTCACTCAGTCGTGTCCAACTCTTAGTGACCTCATGGACTGCAGCCCACCAGGCTCCTCCATCCATGGGATTTTCCAGGTAAGAGTACTAGAGTGGGGTGCCATTGCCTTCTCCGAAATTATTTGACTATGTGGTCCCTAAATTGTTTTGATACTCTGTGTAAATAAATCCCCAAATAACATTTTATCCCAAGTTCTTTATTAATAATGACACCATTAACTTTACAATGATGAACTATATCTGTAAGAATCTTAAGGTATCCTACATGTCACAGTGGTTCTAAGTGTTGAGACGGCCACTTGCCCACCGGAATCTTCCTGTTGCTGAACTCAGAGGTTGTGAAAAAGGTCACTCTACTGCTTGATGCTGATTGCCGGTGGGAAGCTGCATTCCTCTGATACAGCAGTGGCAGTGAGGATGTCTCAGTCTGTTTCAGCTGCTGTGATAAAATACATGTAACTGGGTAGTTTATGAAGAACAGGAGCTTCTCACAGTTCTGGATGCTGAGAGTCTGAGGTCAGGAAGTGTCTCGGACAGGATCAGTGAGTGCCCGCTTCAGGGCTGCAGACTTCTTGCTATGTGTAGTCTCACATGGTAGGAAGGCAAATGATCTCTCTGGGGGCTCTTTCATAAAAAGATTAATCCCATTTGTAAGGGCTCCACCCTCATGGCATAACCACCTTTCAAAGGCCCTGCTTCCTAATACCATTAACCTTGGGCAGTAGATTTTCAACATGAATTTTGGAGGGACATGAACATTCAAGCTATATCAGCTTGGAATATAGGAAATGCTTTGGAGTTTTCTTGGTACTTCTTGTTCAAGGACAAAAGTTAATAGGAAACTAGAGAAACCAGAACAACAAAAAAAGATAGGACAACTAACTAGAGACTTAGAGCCTTCAGAAATGAAGTTTTGGTTCCCTGTGTAAGGTAGAGAATCCCAAGCAGCTGGGCCCCTGAGGACAAAGGAAATATGAACAGGATATAGAAAATAGGGGTTATAAATATAAACCAAGGCTGAAATGAGGTTTGTAGCAGCCATGGGCTTCCCTCATAGCTCAGTTGGTAAAGAAGCCACCTGCAATGCAGGAGACCCCAGTTCGATTTCTGGGTTGGGAAGATCTGCTTGAGAAGGGATAGGCTACCCACTCCAGCATTCTTGGGCTTCCCTTTTGGTTCAGCTGGTAAAGAATATGCTTGCAATATGAAAGACCTGAGTTTAATCCCTGGGTTGGGAAGATCCCCTGGAGAAGGGAAAGGCTACCCACTCCAGTATTCTGGTCTGGAGAATTCCATGGACTATATATAGTTCATGGGGTCGCAAAGAGTCAGACATGACTGAGTGAGTTTCACTTCACTTCTTTCTTGTGGGTATATGTGTATATATACACATGTAAATTTCCTTTTCTTTAGAACCTTATGCAAATTTTGTTGGAGGTAAGCTTTCATTACAGTCTTTAGTTAACAGAATGTTTCACATATGGCTGTGGCTAAATTTTGAAGTGTAATTAACATAGCTCAGCTGCTGCTGCTGCTAAGTCACTTCAGTCGTGTCTGACTCTGTGCGACCCCATAGACGGCAGCCCACCAGGCTCCTCTATCCATGGGCTATTCCAGACAAGAGTACTGGAGTGGGGTACTATTGCCTTCTCCAAACGTAGCTCAGAGAGGGATATAATGGCAGTTGGGATTTAGCATCCGCAAATTTCATGGGAGAGGATGAGAGTGCTTTCAACTTGTCTAAAGGGTGGTTCCATCATGTTCGGTGCTTACATGGAGTTCTTTTTGTTGCTGTATGAAAGTTCAAATATACGTAGAACAAGTGTGAATGGATGTGGAGTACCAAAGGGGTAGATTGGATCAGTTATGCAATTTATGTGTCTCAGGTCCAGATCCGTTCTATGTACTCTGCTTTGTGACCTTAGGGCTGGATTCTGCAAACAGGGTTTCCTTGCCAGTGGCTTTCTGTTACTCTATGACAAAGGGGGCACTACAGAGAGCTACTGAGCTGGAGGAGAAAGGAGAAAGGAGTTTCTTCTTTTTGTTTTCTTGTCAGTTTGGGCTCTTGTCAATATCACAAGAGCCTCCTTGCTTCAGTCTGACAGACGCACTTCATTCTTACAGAAGCAATTGAATTAGTTTGCAGATTTTCCAGCCTTTGCAGAATTAGGTTTCATTGTGTCCCTCTCAGACACCAGCAGCTGTCACTAAGCATGCCCTCTGAGAAGTCTGAATCCCTGCTCTGTGGGGGATCCCCTCTCCAAATTCTGACACCTGGTCCGGTAAGGAGCATCCTTTCTTCAGAGATCTGAATATCAGCTCCATGGGGATCCTTGTTCAAAGTTCTAATTTTAATGGCTTCGACCTCTTCCCTTTGTTCCCTTTCTTGTCCTTTCCCTAGAGGTGGTAGCTGGTAGCTGCTTCCTTTGGTTGTTAGTTTCATGACACTTTATTGTTCTTTAATTTCTTTTGAATTTTTAGTTTTTCAGTTAAAAATTCTTTTACTTAGTTTAATTCTTTATACTAAATTTTCTCCATTAAAATAATGTATGTGATTTTTGTTTCCTAACAAGGATCCATCAGTATATAGAAACCACTCTTGTATTAATTGATTTTAACACTGAGGAGACTTCTTAAAACACTCAGGAACTTCAATCAAACAGTCTTTCTGAATTTACATTACTCATAAACCATTTGTTACTTTTGTAAATGTGTCTTCCCATTGTTGGTCTCTTGGAGATACATGCTATTCATTATCCCTGGTTTCCGAGCAAAAGAGAATTTTAATTGACACGGTTGGTCTGAGGTTTTTCTTTTCAACCTTTTAGATTCTCTAAAGGTAATCATTCAGAATGAACTAAATTATCATTGGGCACATGCTGACCTAGGTCAAGCAAGAAAAACATTAATGTATTTTTGAACTTTGTGTTTGATCTTTTGGAACTAATAGAATAAAATAGCATATAAGATATTTCTGGGAAGTCAGGCTAGTGGAATACTGTTGTTTGAAACCTAAGAACAAAGTTCTCCTGTATTTATTCATCTTTATCAGCACTCTTTTTAAATTATTATTATTTTTTATCAGCACTCTTAAAACAAGAGACCAAAGCATGCATAATGTTTAGTACACCAAGATGGCGAGTAAGGGAGCCTGGGTTTGAGGCTTCCTCCCAGTTTACCAGGTGACACAGGATATGCCAACAAGGCTATTCCAGTCATGGATGGGCTGAGGGTTTAGACAATCTCGTCTTGTGTTTTTGAGCAGAAACATTCAGAGTCTTCATCTGTAAGGGTCTAGGAAAGACAGGAGCTGACACTCTTCAAGGAATTAACTAACAGACCACTATGCTACTGGAGGAAATTTCTTTGCTAGTCTCCAAATGGCTCAAATTGCCTTATCAAGTCGTGTGTCTCTATTTCATGGCTCCTGTATGTCAGGCCTTCTAGCTGTGATGGCTTCTGGAACACAAAGACCAGACATGATTGCTACATCCATGGAAACTGCACTAAGTACCCAAATACATAGTAGCAGTTAACATCAAACTTGGTCTGTCAATGTCTGGCTAACTGAAAGTCGAATCCATGACAGGGAGATTTATTAATTTTTGTGCTTCTAGACTGCCTTCCTCCTTGCTTTTTCCTGCCTGCCCTCCTGAAAAGTTTTGTCTGTACCAGCCAGACTCTGGACTTGTGAAGCAGATTCAGGAAAATGGGGTGAAAAAGGATTGGATTATCCGAAAGGACCAAGGACAGTTGCAGAGATTTTTAAAGAGATACGGACAGAGATTAGAGAGCGTGTTGGGGTTTGGCTCTGAGACATTGTGGAATGTGTGGAATGACAGAGGCTTGGAGATGGAGGAAGGAAGTATCTGAGAAGCGTTCTTATGAGTTATAAATTCAGTGTCATGTTATGTTCTTAGAGAAATGCATGTAGAAATGTGAATTCCATTCAGTATGCCTCTGGTCCGAACATGAATATGACTTCTTGCAAGGACTGAACTATATGCATGCTAAGTCGCTTCAGCTGTGTCCGACTCTTTGCGATGCTATGGACTGTAGCCCACCAGGCTCCTCTATCCATGGGATTCTCCAGGTAAGGATGCTGGAGTGGGTTGCCATGCCCCTATATGAGTACTGATTTATTTCTGGACTTCATATAGGTTACTTTCAGCTTAACTCAACCTGTCCTCATACATTATTATGTTGAATCGGTGAACACCAGCATATATAGTTTCTGTTATTTAGGTCATATCATTCAGTTGTTTAAGTTTCAGTTGTGGCTCAGTGTCACTTTTTCTTCTTGCCTTCAAGCCACTGTAATACAAATAGGTTCTCTCCATGGATGTGGAGGGCAGACTGAAAAATTATATGTGGATTTTTAACTGGTTGCAAGGCAGCAGGAAGAGTGCATCTTGGTATCCCTACCCTCTTTCCCCTGTGTTCAAGGGTCAACTGTACTTTGAGTTTAGCCTGGTGAGACCCAAAGAAGAGAATCCTACCATACTGTGTCAGTCTTATGTACAGAAATTGTGAAATAATAAACCAGTGCTTCTGTAAGCCTCTAAACCTTGGTGGCTCAGAGGGTAAAGCATCTGCCTGCAATGCAGGAGACCTGGGTTCGATCCCTGGGTCGGGAAGATCCCCTGAAGAAGGAGAAGGCAACCCACTCCAGTGTTCTTCCTGGAGAATCCCATGGACGGAGGAGCCTGGTGGGCTACAGTCCATGGCGTCGCTAGCAGTCGGACATGACTGAGCAACTTCACTTTCACTTTCAAACCTCCCTGTGCTCCAAAAACAAACAAACAAAAAAACCACCCCCCAAAGCCAATAAAAAAACAAATATATTCTTTAAAAACATTTGATCAAGATAGAACAAGGGTTCTTGTACACTCAGTAAGCAAGGATTTTTGGGTGTTCTCAGTCAATCGGTCTGACTTCACAACCCCATAGACTGTAGCCTGCCAGGCTCCACTGTCCATAGAATTTCCCAGGCGAGAGTATTGCAGTGGGTTGCCATTGTCTACTCCATGGAATCTTTCCAACCCAGGGATTGAACCTGCATCTCTTGAGTCTCCTGCATTGGCAGGTAAAGTCTTTACCACTGTGCCCCACCTCCCGACCCAGGGATCAAACCCAGGTCTCCTGCATTGCATGTAGATTCTTTACTGTCTGAACCACCAGAGTCCAGTAAGCAGGAATTTTTAGGTTATTTGAAGTCTACAAACCAACCTAAGTGGCTTGTAAACCACTGTTCAGAATAGTCCATAGATTCAGTCATGTGGTAGCAAAGGTTAATACCTCTGATATTCCTATTGATTTTGTCATTAACTGGCAAATGGCTTCTTTAAAGCTAGTCCTCCATATTATAGAATATCTGGATTCTGCCCTATCCCTCATTTGAATTATCTAATACCTTTATTGCTACAGCTGCTATTACTGCTGCTGCTGATTCTGTTACCTACCAGGGTTGGCTAACTCAGAATTGCTTACAGTGTTTCAGGCACTGAGCTAAGTGCTCTACACATTATCTCATTTAAGTTTATAATTGAGTAATTTCCATGCATCAGACACTATATTTCATTTAATTCTCAATTGTTCTGGCAGGGTAGTATTTTCAACTTTAACTCTGGAAAGTTTAACTAACTTCATTTTTTTCACAGTTAATCCATATTAGAACCAGTTTTTAAAAATGCTTGAGGTGTGGAGAAAAGGGAATCCTCTTACACTGTTGGTGGGAATGCAAATTAGTACAGCCACTATGGAGAACAGTGTAGAGATTCCTTAAAAAATTGCAAATAGAACTGCCTTATGACCCAGCAATCCCACTGCTGGGCATACACACTGAGGAAACCAGAACTGAAAGAGACACGTGTACCCCAATGTTCATCGCAGCACTGTTAATAATAGCCAGGACATGGAAGCAACCTAGATGTCCATCAGCAGATCAATGGTTAAGAAAGCTGTGGTACATATACACAATGGAGTGTTACTCAGCCATTAAAAAGCATACATTTGAATCAGTTCTAATGAGGTGGATGGAACTGGAGCCGAGTATACAGAGTGAAGTAAGCCAGAAAGAAAAACACCAATACAATATACTAACACATATATATGGAATTTACAAAGATGCTAATGTTAAACCTGTACGCGAGAGAGCAAAAGAGACACAGATGTATAAAACAGCCTTTTGGATTCTGTGGGAGAGGGAGAGGGTGGGATGATTTGGGGGAGTGGCATTGTAACATGTATGATATAGACTCGTGGCTGATTCATGTCAATGTATAGCAAAATGAATACAGTATTGTAAAGCAAAACAAACTAAAAAATAAAAATTTAAATTAAAAAATGTTTAATAAAAAAAGTTACCACTTAAAGTATTTTTAAGTGTATAATTCAGTGACATTAAGTATATTCATGATGTTGTACAACCATCACCACTGTTTTCAGAACTTCATTATCATCCCAAACAGCATTTCTATATGTATTAATATCTTCTTATTTCCCCCTCTGCCTTCTCATTTCCCCTCTACCCATCTCTGGCAATCTCTAATCTACTCTGTGAATTTGATTTGTATGTTAATCAGTGCTGTCCAGAGAAATAAAACTAATAGAATATATACAGACATATAAAATGAGATTTATTATAGGAATTGACTCATGCGGTTATTAAGGTTAAGAAATTCTATGATCTGTTGTTTACAAGATGAAGAGCCAGGAAAGCTGGTGGTGTATTTCAATTCAAGGCCAAAGGCCTGAGCCGTGGGGTGCCAGAGGTATATGTTCCAGTCTGAGGCCTGAGAACCAGGAGTATCCATGTCCAAGGGCAGGAGGAGATAGACATCTCCTCTCAAGCTGAGACAGTAAATTCTTCTTTCCTATGTCTTTTGTTCTATTATGGGCTTGCCTGGTGGCTCAGATGGTAAAGAATCTGCCTGCAGTGTAGGAGATCCAGGTTCAATCCCTGGATTGGCAGGATCCCCTGGAGAAGTGAATGGCAACCCACTCCAGTATTCTTGCCTAGAGAATCCCATGGACAGAGGAGCCTGGTGGGCTACAATCCATGGGGTGACAAAGAATCAGATACAGCTGGGTGACTAACACTTTCACTTGTTCTATTAGGCCTTCAAGGGATTGGATGATCTCACCAAAATTGGGGAGGACTATGTTCCAAAGAAAAGCAAGGAGAGATAAGAAAGCCTTCCTCAGTGATCAGTGCAAAGAAATAGAGGAGAACAACAGAATGGGAAAGACTCTGGGAAAATTAGAGATACCATGGGAGCGTTTCATGCAAAGACGGGCTCAAAAAAGGACAGAAATGGTATGGACCTAACAGAAGCAGAAGGTATTAGAAGAGGTGGCAAGAATACACAGAAGAACTATACAAAAAGGATCTTCAGGACCCAGATAACCATGATGGTGTGATCACTCACCTAGAGCGAGACATCCTAGAATCCAAAGTCACGTGGGCTTTAGGAAGCATCACTATGAACAAATCTAGTGGAGGTGATGGAGTTCTAGTTGAGCTATTTCAAATCCTGAAAGATGGTGCTGTGAAAGTGCTGCACTTAATATGCCAGCAAATTTGGAAAACTCAGCAGTGGCCACAGGACTGGAAAAGGTCAGTTTTCATTCGAATCCCAAAGAAAGGCAATACCAAAGAATGCTCAAACTACTGCATAATTGCACTCATCTCACATGCAAGTAAAGTAATGCTCAAAATTCTTCAAGTGAAGCTTCAACAGTATGTGAACCATGAACTTCCAGATGTTCAAGCTGGATTTAGAAAAGGCAGAGGAAGAGATCAAATTTCCAACATCCGCTGGATCATTGAAAAAGCAAGAGAGTTCCAGAAAAACACCTATTTCTGCTTTATGGACTATGCCAAAACCTTTGACTGTGTAGATCACAACAAACTGTGGAAAATTCTTAAGGAGATGGAAATACCAGACCAGCTGACCTGCCTCTTGAGTAATCTGTATGTAGGTCAAAAAAGAGCAGAACTGTACATGGAATAACAGACTGGTTCCAAATCAGGAAAGGAGTACATTAAGGATGTATATTGTCACCCTGCTTATTTAACTTATATGCTTATGTAACATCATTCGAAATGCCAGGCTGGATGAAGAACAAGCTGGAATTAATATTGCCAGGAGAAATATCAATAATCTGAGATATGTAGATAATACCACCCTTATGGCAGAAAATGAAGAACTAAAGAGCCTTTTGATGAAAGCAAAAGAGGAAGGTGAAAAAGTTGGCTTAAAGCTAAACATTCAGAAAACTAAGATCATGGCATCCAGTCCCATTACTTCAGTGACAGACTATTTTGAAGGGCTCCAAAATCACTGCAGATCATTATAGCCATGAAATTTAAAGACTCTTGCTCCTTGGAAGAAAAGCTATGACCAACCTAGACAGCATATTAAAAAGCAGAGACATTACTTTGCCAACAAAGGTCCATCTAGTCTAAGCTATGGTTTTTCTAGTAGTCTTATATGGATGTAAAGGACTGGACTATAAAGGAAGCTAAGCACCAAAGAATTGATGCTTTTGAACTGTGGTGCTGGAGAAGACTCTTGAGAGTCCCTCTGACTTCAAGGAGATCTAACCAGTCTATCCTAAAGGAGATCAACCCTGAATATTATTGGAAGGACTGATGCTGAAGCTGAAACTCCAATATTTTGGCCACCTGATGTGAAGAGCTGACTCATTTGAAAAGACCCTGATGCTGGGAAAGATTCAGAGCAGGAGGAGAAGGGGAGGACAGAGGATGAAATGATTGGATGGCATCACTGACTTAATGGACATGAGTTTGAGTAGGCTCCGGGAGTCGGTGTTGGAGAGGGAAGCCTGGTGTGCTGCAGTCCATGGGGTGGCAAAGAGTCGGACATGACTGAGTGAACTGAACTGAACTGAACTGAACTGATGTTCCTTACATAGTCTACTGATTAAAATGCTAATTTTTCCACAGACATACCCAGAAATAATGTATCAACAGATCTCTGGGCAGCCCTTAGCTCAGTTAAGTTGACACATAAAAATTAACCATCAAATTTGGTTCACTCAGCATAATGCTTACAAAGTTTATCCATCTTGCAGCATATTTTCATAATTTCATAATTTCATTTTTTAAAGGTGAAATAGCATTGCATTTGTGTACAGCTTTGTCTATCTTTGGGTTAATGATTTGTTTCCACCTGTGAATACTGAAAATATCTGAGTCACTGCTTTCAGTTCTTTTGGATATATAGCTGGAAGTGGAATTACTGGATCTTACAATAGTTCTATGTTTAACATTTTGAAGACCCTCTATATTGTTTTCTGCAATGGCTATGCCATTTTACATTACCATTAGCAATGCACAAATTTTCCAATTTCTCCACATCCTCATCAACCTTGTTATTTGATTTTTTTTGGAGTAACAGATATTATAATGGGTGTGAAGTAGTATCTTACTGTGTTTTTATGTTCTCCTGATGACTAGTGATTCTGAACATCTTTTCATGTGCTTCTTGGCCATTTGTATATCTTGGTGGATATACCAATTTTTTCTTGGTGGATATACCAGTTTTTTCTTCACACACTTTTCATTTGAGTTGTTTGGTTTTCCATTGTTGAGTTTTAGTTCTTTATATTCTGAAATTAATAGCTTATAAGTGATATGATTTGCAATTATTTTTCCCCTTATTTGGGTTGTCTTTTCACTCTCTTGATAGTACTCTTGGTACATAAATCTTAGTTTTAGTGAAATCTAATTTATATAGATTTTCTTTTGTTTCCTGTCCTTCTGGTGTCTAGGATCAGGTTTTAAAGCTTGGGGGGAGATTGGGATGGACATGTACACACTGCTATACTTAATATGGATAACTAACAAGGACCTCCTGTATAGCACATGGAACTCTGTTCAATGGTATGTGGCAGCCTAGGTGGGAGGGGAGTTTGGGGAAGAATGGATACATGTGCATGAATGGCTGAGTTTCTTCACTGTTCACCTGAAACTATCACAACATTTTTAATCAGTTATACACTAATACAAAATAAAGTTAAAAAAAGATTTAGAAAACAAAGCTTGTTTAGTTTATTCTAAACTCAGACCATTACTCACATTTCATCTCCAAATGTAAAAGTATATTTGGAAATATGAAATTTTTTTTTATTAAAAAAATTTGGTACACTTTATTAACTTGGAGAAGAAAGCTTCAAATGTTAAAGGTGAG
This sequence comes from Neotragus moschatus, assembly GCA_006410615.1. Lineage (NCBI taxonomy): Eukaryota > Metazoa > Chordata > Mammalia > Artiodactyla > Bovidae > Neotragus > Neotragus moschatus. Next base: position 199,282 of record SJYA01000873.1, read on the forward strand.
TTGTTTAATTCCCTTTTCATTATAAATGCTATTTGCTTTAGACCTTGCCTGTCATAATATATTCAAGAGCCTATGAGAATCTAACAGAACACTCTTACCTAGCTCCGTAAGCCCTCTCAGCCAGTTGGGAATTGCAAGCACCTGCTAGTAGAAGAAATGTCAAAAAACAGTGGTTTAAATAAGATAGGGAGATTGCTTTCCTTTCGCTTGATATGAAAAATAGAATCAGCTAGTCTGGAACGGGGTGTATGATTCCAGACTTCTTTCTTTTTGTTTCTCCATCATTAACTTCTCTTTTGTTTCTTCTTCTTTTCAATGATCATTCCATGATCACAAAGGGGCTCTAGTGATGATTTCTGTATTCTGCAAGGATGCAAGGGGAAAAGAAAAATGATAAGCCTTTTAAATTAGTCAGCCCTGTTTAAAGAGCTTCCCCAGAAGCTCCACACAGTGACTTCTGTTTATGTTCCACAGGTCATACTAGCAAAGGAGGCTGAAAGCTACAGAAGAATAATTCTAGTAAGGTTATGGCTGCCTTTCTTTCCTTTTCTAGTGCTTTGTATAAAGCTTGGACTTCCCAAATTATTATTGTTAGGTTGTTGATATCCTCTTATATATATAAAAATGCTATGTATTGAACAGATTTCTGAAATCCTCTCACCAAAGAAAGTTAATTCTCTCAGCCATTCTTGCTAAGCCTTAAATAACATACCTGCAAATACCAGTGCACTGTCTGCTATCCCAACAATGTAGTGGTTTATTGCAACAAAAGGAGAATAGATTTTGGGTAGGCAGTTAACAGCCTTTTCCATACCCTCAGACAAAGAGTTATGTAAACCCAAGACCCCTGAGTGGTTTGATTCCGTTTTCTCTGGTCACATAGCAAAAATATTATTTTCCTTTTTTTTTATCATCAAATTATCTCTGCTTCTAATCACTTTCTACGTATTGTGCTATAGTGATCAATGTACAGATTGTCCCTAAGTCAATTTTCTGTCTTCTTTTTCCCAGTTAAAATATGTAAACCACTCATCTTTTTTTTTTCTTTCTCTTTAATCATTCCTGAATCAATTGTGAATTTTCCAGGTAGATCAATTGAATGTAGGTTGGTAGGGTTCTCATATACTTAAAAGGTAAGTCTATAAGAACTCTAACTCAATTTAAGGGAAGAATAATGGATTTGAAGAATGAAGTACCCTCTTGATTTTTAAATATCCATGAAGGTTCAGAAAGCAGGAAACTTGTTTTTTCAAATTTGTTGAAAGTCTAAATAATGGTTTAAAAAAGTTTTAGTTTGCTACTTCTGTTAGCTCTCTCCAGTTCACTATACCTTCTTGTTTGCACTAAAAGGCTCAGATCAGTTCTAATTTGAAAAGTTCTTGTCCTGGGCAGGAATTATACAAGTACTCCACTCAAGACATCTGAGTATCAAACTCCATTCTTTATATGATATTCTATGACTGTTGCTTTGTATCTTATGAGAGTATTTTGTTTCCTAGAAAGCCAGCAAGGGTTCTCAGGAAATTATTTCTCTCACTTATACCCTGCTGCTGCTGCTACTACTGCTAAGTCACTTCAGTCATGTCCGACTCTGTGCGACTCCATAGACAGCAGCCCACCAGGCTCCCCTGTCCCTGGGATTCTCTAGGCAAGAATACTGGAGTGGGTTGCCATTTCCTTCTCCAATGCATGAAAGTGAAAGTGAAGGCGCTCAGTTGTGCCCGACTCTTAGCGACCCCATGGACTGCAGCCTACCAGGCTCCTCCATCCATGGGATTTTCCAGGCAAGAGTACTGGAGTTGGGTGCCATTGCCTTCTCCGCACTTATACCCTGAGTTACTGCTTTTTGTTGTTTCATCTGGATTTCTGCCTTTTCTTCTTTTAACTAACTCTACCCAGTTCTTACTCTGAGTTCACTTATTTCCTTGAATTTTGTTGTTGTTTAGTCGCTAAGTCACAAGTCTTTGTGACCCCATGGACTGCAGAATGCCAGGCTTACCTGTTCTTCACTATCTTCCAGAGTTTGCTCAAACTCAAATCCGTTGAGTGGGTGATGCCATCCAACCATCTCATCCTCTGGCGTCCCCTTCTTCTCTTGCCTTCAATCTTCCCCAGCATCAGGGTCTCTTCAATGAGTCGGCTCTTCACATCAGGTGGCCAAAGTATTGGAGTTTCAGCTTCAGCATCAATCCTTCCAATGAATATTCAGGTTTGATCTCCTTTAGGATGGACTGGTTGGATTTCCTTGCAGTCCAAGGGACTCTCAAGAGTCTTCTCCAGCAGTTCAAAAGCATCAGTTCTTATCTGTGAGGAAATGACTCTTAACTTGATTTTCATGTGAATCGTGTACACTTGGCTTTGTAGTATGTTTAAAATATTGTATATTTATTTACATTGAAGTTTTCTTTTTTTAAACTACCTTTTCAGATCAGAGTCCTAAGTGAACTTGCACAATGCTTTCATGATTGTTTATGGTTTAGTTATTTTCAATTTTTTTGTTTTGTTTTCAACTTTAACTTCATGTAGAACTGAAAAGATGGACTGAAACAAAAATGTACTAAATTTTGTAGACTTCATAATTTTTTGACTCTTTAAAGTTTTTTTTTTTTTTTTTTTACTTTCTTTCTTTCTATCTCTTTTCTGGTATATTTTAATTATCCCAATAAACAAGTCATAGCATGGCAAGATCTTATGTAGGGATTCCTTTATTCTAGTCTCTGTTTTTCTTTTGATTTTTGTCTTCTTAATTCCTGAAGAACTTCTGCCAAGGTTTCTACATGTTGAGCTTGAGTCTGTAAGAACTCAAACATTTTGTGTATGTATGTATGTCTTTAGTAGTTTAACTGTTAATTTTTTATTGTGGTAAGAACATTTAACATGAGATCTACCGTCTTAACATTTTTTTCCTTTCTAATAATAATGTTTTCTTTTGAACTTTAGAAGCAGTCATTGTTTTTTCTTTCAGAAAATAAAAAATGCACAAAAGTATACAGTAAAGAAATAATAGTCAGCAGTAATCTTCAATCCCAGAGATAACCACTATTAATATTTTGATACATTTTCTCCCAGTGTCTACATATTCTTTATAAGATTTTTTGATGTGTACCATTTTAAAAGTCTTTATTGACTTTGTTACATTACTTCTGTTTTTTTAATATAAATTTATTTTAATTGGAGATTAATTACTTTACAATATTGTATTGGTTTTACCATACATCAACATGAATCCACCACAGGTATACTCGTGTTCCCCATCCTGAACCGCCCTCTTTCCTCCCTCCCCATACCATTACTTCATGTTTTGGATTTTTTGCCCCAAGGCATGTGAGATCTTAACTCCCTGACCAGGGATCAAACTTGCACCTCCTGTGTTAGACCACCAGAGAAGTCCCTACACGTTCTTTAAACTGATGTATAACTGACCAATAAGACTATTTAGTTCCAATGCACACATACTGATTTGATACTTTTATACAATACAGAATGATCGTCATGATGTGTCTAGTTATCATCTGTCACCATTCAAAGGTGTACAGTATTATTGACTGTATTCATCATGCTGTACACTTTCACCTCCATGACTTATTTATTTTGTAACTGGAAGTTTATCTCTTTAATCTCCCTCATGTGTTTCTCTCAACCCTCTGCCCTCAGCAAAGACCTGTATTGTGTATCTGTTCTATTTTATTATGTTTGTTTTGATTTTTAGATTCCACAAAATTATCTCATTTTGACTTATTTCACTTAGCATAATACAGTCTAGGTCCATTCATGTTGTTGAAAATGGCATAATTTCCTATTTAAAAATTTTTTTAAAGTTACTTTTGGTTGTGCTGGGTCTTTGTTGCTCCTGAGGGCTTTCTCTAGTTGTGGCGAGCAGGGCCTACTCTCTAGTTGTGGAGTGCAGTCTTCTCGCTGTGGTGCTTCTCTTGCTGTAGAGCATGGGCTCTAGGGCATGTGGGCTTCAGTAGTTGTGACACACAGGCTTAGCTGTCCTGGGGCACATGGGGTCTTCCTGAACCAGGGATTGAACCCATGTCCCTTGCACTGGCAGGTGAAGTCTTAACCACTAGACCACCAGGGGCATGATTTATATATATATATATATATATATATATATAAATCTCCCAAATCTTTATCCATTCATTTATATATGGGAGCTTAGGTTGCTTCCATATCTTGGCTATTGTAAATAATTTTGCAATAGGTATGGGAGAACATGTATCTTTTGAAATTACAGTTTTTGTTTTCTTTGGAACAATACCCAGAAGTAGGATTACTGGATCATGTGGTAGGTCTGTTTTTTTTTTTTTTTTTTGAGGAACCTCCATACTGTTTTCCATAGTAGCTGCACAAATTTACATTCCCATAAATTGTGCTTGTGGGTTACCCTTTCTCTACATCTTTAGCAATATTTGTTACTTGTCTTTTTGATAATAGCCATTCTCTAACAAGTGTAAGGTGATATCTCATTGGGGTGTGATTTGCATTTTCCTTAAGTTTAGTGGTGTTAAGCATTTTTTCATGTACCTTTTGGCTATCTGTATGTCTTCATGTATGGATGTGAGAGTTGGACTGTGAAGGAAGCTGAGTGCCGAAGAATTGATGTTTTGAACTGTGGTGTTGGAGAAGACTCTTGAGAGTCCCTTGGACTGCAAGGAAACCCAACAAGTTATTTCTGAAGGAGATCAGCCTTGGGATTTCTTTGGAAGGAATGATGCTAAAGGTGAAGCTCCAGTACTTTGGCCACCTCATGCGAAGAGTTGACACATTGGAAAAGACTCTGATGCTGAGAGGGATTGGGGGCAGGAGGAGAAGGGGATGACAGAGGATGAGATGGTTGGATGGCATCACTGACTCGATTGGCGTGAGTCTCAGTGAACTCTGGGAGTTGGTGATGGACAGGGAGGCCTGGTGTGCTGTGATTCATGGGGTTGCAAAGAGTCGGACACGACTGAGTGACTGAACTGAACTGAACTGAACTGATGTCTTCTTGGGATAAATGTCTGTTCAGGTCTTCTGTCCTTTTAACTTGAGTTGTTTGTGTTTTTGATGTTGAGTGTATAAANGAACTCTGGGAGTTGGTGATGGACAGGGAGGCCTGGTGTGCTGTGATTCATGGGGTTGCAAAGAGTCGGACACGACTGAGTGACTGAACTGAACTGAACTGAACTGATGTCTTCTTGGGATAAATGTCTGTTCAGGTCTTCTGTCCTTTTAACTTGAGTTGTTTGTGTTTTTGATGTTGAGTGTATAAAGTTCTTTATATATTTTGGATATTAACCTCTGCACTTTGCTGGAGCAGCTGTGAAGATATACTCCATGCCCAAGGTAAGAGAAACCCAAGTAAGACGGTAGGTGTTGCAAGAGGGCATCCGAGGGCATACTCACAGAAAACTAGTAAATCTAATTGCACTAGGACCACATGCTTGTCTAACTCAGTGAAACTAAGCCATGTCCACGGAGCAAACCAGGACGGGCAGGTCATGGTGGAGAGGTCTGACAGAATGTGGTCCACTGGAGAAGATGGCAAACCACTTCAGTATTCTTCCCTTGAGAACCCCATGAACAGTATGAAAAGGCAAAATGATAAGATACTGAAAGAGGAACTCCCCAGGTCAGTAGGTGCCCAATATGCTACTGGAATCCAGTGGAGAAATAACTCCAGAAAGAATGAAGGTATGGAGCCAAAGCANAGACCCTGGCCTCGGGCTCAGGGTGGTTCTTCCCAGCCCCTGACCCTGACCTCAGACACGGTGTGGCTCCTCTCAGTTGTTCCCACGCCGTCCCAGCCTGGCACTCTCTGCCGCCGCCCCTGACCTCGGAAGTGGGGTGGTTCCTGTCAGCTGTTCCTGCGCCGCCACAGCCCGGGGCACTCAGCTGCTGTCTCTGTCCCGACGTGGGGGAGCTCCTCTCGGCTGCGCTGAGTGGGAAGTGGGGTGGCTCCTCCCATCCGTTCCTGCGCCGTCACTGCTTGGGACTCTCGGCTGCTGTCTCTTGGACGTGGGGTGGCTCGTCTGGGCTACCCATAGATTTTAGATTGCTTTGTTTATGTTTCCATTTGTCTCCAACTGTTTTCTATTTCCTCCTTAATCTCCTCAATGCTGTTGGTTATTTATTTGCATGTTGTTTAGCATTCATGTGTTTGTGTTTTTTACAGCTTTTTCTTATAGTTGATTTCTAGTCTCCTAATAATGTGGTTGGAAAAGATACTTGGTATTTCAGTTTTCTTATACTGAGACTTTTTTTTGTGGCATAGCGTATACTCTATGCTGGAGAATGTCTATGTGCACTTGAAAATAATGTGTATTCTGCTGCTTTGGAGTGAAATATTCCAGGTGTATATGATAAGTCCATCACATGTGAGTGTTTTTTAAGACCAGAGTTTCCTTATTGATTTTCTACCTGGGTGATCTGTCTGTTGATGTAATTGGAGTGTTAACATCTTCCTGTTGTTACTGTCTGTTTCTCTACTTATATCTCTTAATATTTGCTTTATGTATTTAGGTGCTCCTGTGTTTGGGTGCATGCTTATTTATAATTGTCATATCTTCTTGGATGTATCCCTTGATCATTATGTAATGAATTTTTTGTCTCCCATCACAATTTTTGTATTAAAGTCTATTTTCTCTCATATAAACATTGCTACTCCATCTCTTTTTCCATTTCTATTTGTGTGTAATGCTTTTATCCATGGCATCACTTTTGGTTTGTGTGTCTTGAGATCTGAAGTGAGGCTCTTATAGTGAGCATAGATACACAGATCTTTCTTTTTCAAAATCTATGCAGTCACTTTTTGTCATTTGAGCATTTAGGCCATTTGCATTTAAAGTACTTATTGATAGGAATGTACTTATTATCACTCTATATATGGTTTTAGGTTGTTTTTCTAGTTCTTTTTTTGTTCCTTCCTTTCCCCCCCCTTATTTTCTTTATGATTTGGTGACCACCTTAGCATTATGTTTGTATTCCTTTTTCTATATGTATATATTATAGGTTTTTGGTTGTGGTTACCATGAGGTTTATGTTAGCAATATATATAATTATTTAAAGTTGTTGATCTCTAATTCAAATGTATCTCAACTCTGCATTTTTACCCTTACACCCATGTTTAATGTTTTTGACATCATATTTTGTATCTTTTTGTGTATCCCTTAACTAATTTTTATGGTTGTAGATAATTTTACTAGTTTTGTGTTTTAATCTACTAGCTTTATACATGGTTGATCTATTAACTTTACTGCATATTTGCCCATACAAGTAAGACTTTTCCTTTCATAATTTTCATATTTCTAGTTGTAGTCTTTTCGTTTTCATTTTGAAATGTTCCTTTACTGTTTATTGTAAAGGTGGTTTGATGGTGCTGAACTCTTTTAGCTTTTGCTTATCTGTAAAACTTTTTATTTCTTCTTAAAATATGAATGATAGACTTGCCAGGTTGAGTACTCTTGTTTTATGTTTTTTCTTTTCATCACTTTAAATATATTATACCACTCCCTACTGGTCTTCAGATTTTTTGCTGAAAAATTAACTGGAAGTCTTATGGGAATTCACTTGTACTAACTGATTGTTTTTGTGTTGTTACCTTTAGTATTCTCTCTTTATTCTTAATTTTTCCTGTTTTAATTACAGTGTGTCTTAGTGTGGGCCTCTGGGTTCACCTTGTTTGAAATTCTCTGTGCTTCCTAGATCTCTTTGTCTGTTTCTTCTTCCAAGTGAGGTAAGGTTTCGGCCATCGCAGCTTCACTTATGTTCTGTGCCCCTTTTCTCTTTCTTCTCTTTCTGGGACCTATGTAGTTCAGTGACTCAGTTGTGTCCAATTCTTTGCAAACCCTATAATGTGAATGTTCATATGCTTGATGTCATCCCAGTGGTCTCTTAAACTATCCTCATTGAAAAAATCATTTTAGGAACTTCTCTGGTGGTCCAGTGTCTAAGACTCTATCCCCGCAATGCAGGGGTCTCAGATTCAATCTCTGGTCAGGGAACTAGATCCCACATGCTGCAACTAAGGCCCAGTGCAGCCAAATAAATAAAATAAAAATAAATGTTAAAAATTGCTTTAAAAATAAAATAATATAATCATTTAATATTTTCTATTCAGCTTGGGTGATTTCCACTACTCTCTCTTCTAGTTTGCTAATCTGTTCCTCTGTATCATCTAATCTACTACTTCTAGTGTATTTTAATATTTCAATTATATTATTCAGCTCTGTTTGGTCCCTCTTTATGTTTTCTAATTCTTTGTTAAACTTTTTTTTTCCTGTTAAGAGTTAGTTTATTTTATTCAGGAATAACTGTGGTCAACTTTCATTCACTGTGTTAATTTCTGCTTCCAAGTTTGTTAAGCATCTTTATTACCTTGAACTCTTTATTGCATAGATTGCTTACCTCCACTTTCCTTAGTTTCCCCCCCCCCCCCCCCCCCC